>JANSTP010131450.1:0-12700 GCA_025330745.1 Cladonema radiatum | reverse complement strand
TATTTGTGTCAAGTTTCAACTCGATTGGATGAGTACTTCATAATATAACAAGGAGCGTCGTTTTTGTCTCTGACCATCCTTACCTGGAAAAAGCCCATAGGAAATATGGTTAAGATTAAGATAGTATGCGAAAAAAGTATATTCCGCACTTGGGATTCATGGGGCTTTTTTCTTGGTGATTCCCTCCATCTTGAGGAACATCTGTGCCAATTTTCAGCTTGTTACTAATTTTGTCTAGGTTCAGCCACTTATTTTGCTATCACGACCCTACTAGTGTTGAATTTAGCATCTTATACTTCCAAAAATCCAACTTTGATTCTTCTAAGGGAAATTTTTCTCCATTTTTCTCCAGGAGAAGTCGCTTTCTTGCCACTACACTATTTCAGATTTTTTTGTCAATCCAATGTCAAAGTAGTAAGCAATTTGTTCGACTTATATGAGTATTCGAATACATGATATCAACTGTATGTTTTTGTGTCACCCTGCTCGCTTTATCTCTGCTTACACTGGCTTAAGCTTTGTGTTATTATGTTGGCTTTATTCAGTATATACAAATGTCTTTAAATATAAATAAGGCCTTTATGCAAATGAGCGACTTAATTAATAATTGGGAATAAAAAAACTGACAGCATGGATTTACGAAAACAACATATTTCTGTTCAATCAATTCTACAGAATCAGAAAATAAGAACCAATTTGTTTACGCTAGCCACTAGTTTCCAAAACATTATTCACTTTGAACAAAAACATCTTTTAAAAAGTTATCTGGTGTCACAGTTTTCTCGTCGTAATCTGTTCAGCATGTAGTGAATTTCCTGTGGTGTTGTGAAGGCTTACATTTCTTGAGATATTCCGGCTTTTATTAGTACTTACATAAAAGCTAAGCTAGATCAGATAAGAGGAATACGTTTCACAGCATTATGACAAAACCATTGCATTTTATCATAGAAAACTCGAGCGCTTCGTGGCCTGCTATACATATTTCGTCAGAATTATGAAAGTGTTATTGATAACGCTTTTCTTGAAAACAAATTTTGTAGTTGGTGATTTTGAGCGATGTACCTTGTTTATACCACAGGATATAGAGATTTGCAAAACCCCACCTTCATCTGCTGGTGCGGGAGTTTGCTCATTTAACACTTCTTCGATATGCCATAAAAATTTCACATTTTCACATATTAAGTTGGAACCGTTTCGCGCCATTTTGGAAGGTATGTATGAATCTTCTGTTTCTTTTGTTCAAGTATTCACCCAACTAAGTGCTGGTCGCTAGATTTCTTTTTGTACCTATTATTTAAAAAAAATAGGGATATACCGGCAGAAATGTGCACAACTTTCATATTGGTTGATAAGTTTTCCCAAGAAATGGAAGGATTTTGCAAATCAATAATGATGAGGTAAATCATACACAATAAGGTGCCTCAAAAGTCCATTTATCAAATGATTTAATAAAAAATTGCCATAGCGACCATTTTCCGATTGGAAGGGCAACATTCAAGCTACATGAATGAGCCCTAGACATGTTATCATAAAAAAGGATTCTGAAGTTAATTAGATCGTTTAGACACAGTCAAACACCGAATACTCTCTACTCTTTGACCTAGTGAAGAATAACCGTTCACAAAATGGTTTCTTAAAAGTTACTTTAAAGTTGTAAGGCCAATCCCATTTTTTGAATGTATCTTAAAGGTGTCCCATGCCCTCTGGTTCGCCCTCCTCCTTATGTGAGCTCGAGCTTAGACTTCTTAGCAGGTTAAAAAAATATGAAACCCATGTAGAAAATAGGAGTACAGAACAGTAGCTGACTCATTCTAATGTTTTAATAAATAAATGATAAAAAGAAAAGCAAAAAGGAAAAAAGAAAAATCTGCATTTTTTAGAGAGGGGAGGGGGGTAAATACCACCCTTGCTCCCTGCTTGCTACAGCACTGTGTAAAATCCTCTTACATTCTGATATATAAATTCCCTACTTGCTTAATTTTTCCCAAGTTACCGGAGGTTAAAACAATGAAACTTAAAGCTACAGTTAAAGTTGAGGACTAAAGTGCAGCTGAAGTAAAGGAAACATAAATTAAAGTTAAATTTTACATTTTTTAAATGATGTTTTGCTCAACATATATTCAATGACCATAATTATCATCCATAATTCTGTCATCAGGAAATATGGTTTGAACAAAACAGTATTATATTTTAATCCCCAGATAATGTTGATCACTGTCTTTCTTATTCTATAAAAGTTGGATAGCCCAAGAAAGTTTTTGATGGCAAAATAAATTATTTTTTCCAGTATTTTTAACGACCCAGTTTTCAGTGGCTACTGCACTTTTTTGGCATCATTTAACAAATCAGCATTAATTAATTGGATTTACAATCACGTCATTTTCTTATTGATTTAAATCGTAAATATGTCGTAGTGTATCATATAATTTTCTTTCTAGATTACATAAGTCTGTTGTTTTACGCATGCTGCGGAACGTGCTATCGTTTAACGTCAAACCGCGTGTACAATACATCTGTTGAGTTTACAGACGCGTTGAATGCGCAGCCGTTGATCGAGACGTCTGATTTTGTGTACCCAGTTCTTGGGAAATCAGATTTGAAGAAACAATATGGCTACCACTTTCTATCAGCTGTAGATATCAAGAAAGCGCATCTTGTTACACTGAAGCTATCGAGTTCAGATATTTTGAAAGAACTCATCATCTCATGTTTGGAATTATGGCCTCTTCTTGCAATATGTTTGTTGTTGGCTTACATTGCTGGCTTCTTTATTTGGATAATGGTGTGTTATTCTCTGGTTTTTCAAGTTGTTTATTCTTTCATCGACAGATATTTTTAAATATATTTTATCAATGATATCTACCAGAGGCGGTCATTTAAAAGATTAACCATCCTCCTAAGAAAATTAGGAATGAAGATAAAGGGATAAAGTCATTTATTTGAGAAATGAGAAATAAGATCAAAAAGGGACAAATTTTGGGGCAAATATTGGGGTTGATAATGTTTGAAAAAGTAAAGATGTTATAAATTTATGGTTATGCTTTCATTGTTGTGTTCTCATTCTTAGGACACGTGGACGAATCCAGATGAATTTCCCCGCCCATTTATTAGAGGGGTATCAGAAGGATTTTGGTGGGCGTTTGTCTCCATGACAACAGTCGGGTGAGTTGTTGTGTGTTATATCCAACTGATCATAGTAAAAAATATGAAACGAAATCAATTTAAAACTTTTACTAGTTTTCGAATCGCTACTTACCCATGAGATATGATTGGCTAGAAGAATCACTGGATGCATCGAGACATGATTCGCTAGAAGAACTACTGCTTAATCCCTATTTGCCCCTATGAAAACCCTAGCATCTTTGTTGGCATCCATTTTAAGTGCACTGTTAAAGTGCTAACCGCTGGTCTTACCTCTTTTTTTAAAATATCAGTTTCTAAAGATTGTATCAAATACATAAAGGATTTGATACAATCAGACTGCTCAGGGTTGCTTCAGAAGTCTTTTAATTTCGACAATGAAAATTGCTTATTGGTTGCTTGCTAAAAAATTCTGGCACATTTATAGATCATAAAAATAGAGCTTTTGAAAGTCTTGAGTCTAGTTGAGTATTAACACGGAATGGTGCTTCAAAAGTTTTGGAGTGAGGTTTGGTTGCATATAAAACGATTACTCGTAAAATAGAGATGCAAAAATGATTATTAGGGAGGGAGTGCATGAATAAGTTCATGGTTCAGTCACAATCAATGAACGATTCAAGCACATTCTAAAGTTAGGCAATGCGTTCATCCCAATAAATCAGTAATCAAGTTCTTTCACCTGTTAATTTAGATATGGTGATAAAACACCCAAGTCGATATCTGCTCGCACATTTGGTGTTTTGTGGATACTTGTTGGAATATCTGTGTGTTCCATGTTTACTGCTTCTTTAACAAATGCTTTGACCAACGCTAGCACGTTGCCAAGCATCGATGTTTCTGGTAAAAAGGTATTCCTATTTCAGGAGTTGATATACCTGGAGAAAAAAATGTTTATTTGACCATTCAGCAAGACATAGCCCTCCAGTATATCTCTCTGTAGTTTCAACTAGTATACTGCATCATAAATTTGAAAGTATTTCCTATTGAAAATAATATCAGAAGATTTATTTCGTAGATTTCAATAATTGATATATTAAGATATAAGTTTACGGTTTTTTGTTTTATTGCGCTCGAAACAAGTCAATCTTACTCACCTTATGAATTGTTGGTTTAAAATTTGAAGCAAGAGAATAACAAGAACTGTTTTTGTTTTATTATAAATTATAGATTGGCGTTCTCAACGATCATTTTGCTGACGCAGCATTTGCCTTGCAAAATGGAGCTGTAATCACATATCGTAAGAACTTCTCTTCACATTTCGAACTTGGGAAATATCTGGACAAATTATTTTGAGGAACTCCTTCTCCATATGATATTCACATTTGAGATTATCTGGATAGTATGTCAGATTATCTATTCTCTGTCAACTGGAATGAATTTCCAAAATGATTGCAAATTATTGACAGCTGTTCCTTCCTCTGAGAATTTGATTTCTTGAAATTATCAAAATTTTTGTTAAAATTTGTAGGAATTTAATTTTTAATTTTTGATTTGATAAAATTAAATTTCATATTTAATTCAAATAAATCCTATTTTTCATTATCTTGTTTTTTTTCTAATTATTTTTCAATTTGGATAATACTCGTTCAAGTGCTCACCTTTTGGATTTTAGAAGGAGGAATCGAGACTATCGAAGAAAAACTTGAAAATGAAGAAGTTGATGGTAAGCTTTGGCACACCTGTCTAGAAGCCATTTCAGTTTTTTGAACAAATTTCAATGAAAGTGCTTTGACAAAAAAAGGTTAATTGTAAACGTGCTTGAGCTTTCGCAAAACGTCGGCTGTGTTTATTTATCATCGTTGCATTGACGGTAAAAATGGGTAAGACAATATTTGTGAAATATCATCAAAAAAACAAAAAAAAAAAAGGTCGTCAAAATTACTTCTGCATAATTTGTCTTAGAAAGAGTTGGTCTTCAACTTCACAAAGTGTAATGACCTGAGGACATCATGAACCCTACAAATGAACGGAATGTCAAATTGAGCCCCCGCCTCCAACGGTTTTAAGACTAAGAAAAACTAAGTTAAAATAGGTTTAAACGTTCGAGTGAGTTTGTACTCTCCCAAAACCAATCCTTCTATTTTAATCTTAGCATTTGTTGTGAACTTTGTATCAACGACCCTTCTCCGACAATCTCCGCATATTGACACGGACAAATTCTCCTTCCAACAAATTGAAGTTTCCGACATTGAATTTTCATATGGTTTACTTGTAAAGAACGAATCAGATTATGAATACTTCCGATATTTCGTCGAAGAAAATGACAGCTTGTATAAAACATGTTCCAAACAGTTGCTCAATACTATTTCAGTAAGATGATGATATTTTTTGATTATATATTATTAATTCGTTCTTTGTTGGTTTGTTTTAGTCTGTTCAGGAGAAAGCGAGATTTATAAGAAACTTAAAATTGGACATGCCGATATTATGGTATTAAGGAAAAATAGCATATTATATATAAAATAAGGAATAAATTCGAAAGGGTTTATTTTGAGATGAATGTGATGGAGTTAAGATAAGATATTATAATATTGTGTTATAGGCCTAGTTTTAAACGTCAGTTAAACCCATTTAGTCCAAACTCCTGTAATTCGAATAAGCATGCAAATCGAACAAATTCTTCGCTCCCAGACATTCGATTTTTATGAATTCGAACTCCTATCGTTCGAATAATCATATAAAAGAAATTACTTTCGAATCTCCTTTACGATTTGAGTTACTATTCTTGGTGTGGTATACATTCTAACTTCTAACTTAACTAACTTTTTGTCACACATAAAATGACATTACTTCAAATACTAAATATTGCAATAAACCGCGTCGTAAATAAATAACAAATGAATTTATCAATTTTTTCTCCTTCCGAATATGGTTCTGTGAGCTCTGAGTCCAAGTTTGGTATAACGTTTCATCATTCTGACGAAATACTAATCTAATTTTTCAGTCAGAAGATTCAAAAGCTGTCAACATCTTCAGCGGAAAATCCGGCATATTTCTTCGTTCACTGGCAGTTACTAGTGGAATGATAGCAGCGATCCTCATTTTTGGATTTTTCTTCGAAAGAGTTAGAAAAAGAAGTCTTGAAAGAAGTGATAGTAGGATTGCCATGGGTAGCATGAATAAGGGTGTGTCAACGTAACAGAATCAAAGTTGTAAATATTATTTTATTCCAATTTGTAATTTTTGAATGTTTATTATCAGATTAGAAAATTGAATTTTTGTATATTTCTGACTATTCTTAGTCGAGTAACAACATTTTAATTATTTTTTATAAAAAAGTGCACTTGAATTTACTTCAGTCAAAATCATTTCAAAAAGACCGTGTTAATCCACCAACAATGCTGACGTAGAAGCCACTTGGTCTTCTTGCTATTGTAGTCTAGCAAGGTTTTCTGAAAATTTAAGGTTTTAGTTTTTGAAAAGGCATTGTCATGGCTGGGTTTTTTCGATTATTGTAACGGCAATTGGGCACTGAATATTATGAGCTCTAAAAATTCTTTTCCAAAAGCTGTCTAGTTTTTTAGATATATCCAAAAACATTTTTTACCGGTCATTAGTATTTTTAGTCTAAAAATAATGAAGTCGTGAATGAAAAACTTACAGCGTTTCTATGATTGGATTAAAAAGCGAAGAGATTAAATTATGTGAATAATTTGTCGAAAAGAATACCAGATGTCATTCATTTTCGTCATCGCTTAAATCATATTACAAATAATTACGTAAACAACGGTTGTTGAGTAGTGATAAGTTATATTGACTCACAGACGGAAATTTTTCGTTTAAAACAAAGAAAGCTGTTTTCCAGGACAATTGGTCAAGATTTTTGGCATATAAAGTATCAGGTAGTGACTATTATCACCTGTTCTTCCTGATCGGTAAAAAACCCAACCATGACAGTACCTCTTTAAGCTCTCTAAGGAGGATCCTTGCTTTCAATTTGCAGCTCAACAATTGGAAAATATGCACTCTAGAGTTTATAAATTCTTATAACAGCATTGATGTCGATTTGTATTTAGATCTAAACTAATTATTTTCTTACTAATTTTATTGGAAATAAATTTTCAGTAAGTTTCATATCACTTAATCATGTTCTCAATTTTCATGATTATAAAGAATTACACTAGGACATGTCAGTCGGGGAGCAGGACAGGCAGGATGATTTTTAAACCTAAGCTGCCCAAGTAGACAGATTTTGTCCCACATTTATGAGCAGTTTTGTGATATGTTTCAAAAAAATTCGCTCAAAGTTTCACTTGAATTTTGAAAAACGTAGGAAGCATCGTATTTACAGAGTAAGTATTACAGCTAGAGCTTGGATAAATCCTTTTGTGCATGGAAAAGTTTGTTAAACCTATTTTCTGAGCAGTCTGTGAATGAAATTAGATCAGCACTGCTTTCAACTCATCAAAAAAGTAAAAACCCGTGTAATTCGAAAGTAATAGAGGATGGCATGGAGGGGAGATGGTTTTTAGAAGTTCTTTATTTACCCTTCGGTTTTGTTTTGTTCCTAGAAGACAAAACAAAGTTGCAAAGTGCAAAGTATGTGGTATTTTTATTTTCGTGGGCTGATTTATCGGACTAAAACCTGAATTAGGGACCGAGGCTTTAATCATTGGTCGAAGACCTGATTAACCAAGAGATGATTTGGTAAGACCTGATGTGTGTACAATAAAAAAATGTTTTTATCCCAGGTAACAAAGAACACAAGAAAGAACACAAAGTGACACAAACATACACTGCAAAAATGCAGGGTGCTTATCATGCGTAAAACAACAAAACATATCGATGGAATTTCAAAAAACTGTTGTTTTCCAGGAGAGCAGACCTTAGAAAAAGAATTACAAGCAATTCGATATTTCCACCCAACTCATACCAGACTAGAAAAGAATCAGTGGTGGCAGGGGGCCAGGGGGGGTAATGCCCCCCCCCCCCAATAATAGAAAATTGAGGGTGCGCCAAAAAGAAAAGAGGGCGCCAAAAGACGTTCTTTACAAATTTTTTGTGCTTTCTGTAAAGGTATTTTTTTGGTATTTCTTGCTTTTCAACCATGATTCACTAATATAACAGTAGATTAAATTGTATTTATTCGCATTTCTGGTGAAGAAAAAAGAAAAAAAAAATACACTCCTGTCATAAACCATTTTCTATAGCATGAAAACTACAGAAGACCAGTTATCGTTAGACCCAAGTCCGCCTTCTTCTGCCTATGGCAAATGGAAAATAACCACTGGATACTTTGGTTAACATAAACCTGGTCTCCATTTTGTACATCGTTTGCATCGTTGTCTCCCGGGATTTAATGTTACGCGTATGAACGTACCGACCCGTAGCGATACGCGGCGTAATGAAATTTCTAAGACAGACTAGATCTAGTCTAGCAATCTTCCTACTGTCAACAACAACAAAAAAGATCTATGAAGGCCTTTTTGCTTCTGCGTTTTTTAAAAAGGCACGTCTTTTAATTGATAAAATTATAATTGTTTTCATACTAAGCCATCACTGAAGTAGACGAGCTTCTAGTCCATTCTTGAAAAATCGCAGGAATTGGGAAACTGCTGACCAAAAGCATCGCATATTTCCCGTAACGTACCGACTTCCGAAAATCCGACTAGAAAACGACTTGAGGCAAGTCTATCACTGAAGGTGTGTAATATTTGTAAAGAGGCAGTTTTTAATGCAGTTTTTTCCCTCAACACCAGGCGATTCCACGATATAAAGAAAATAAAATCGTTTTTATTTTTTGTTCCCAACATAGCCAAGACGTCAACTAAGCAATTATCCTTTGCTCTGTTCAAAAGTGTATGAAGTACGTCGCCACACGCGTAAATCTAACCTAGAACCTATATGCATAAACAGAATAAATCCCTTCGAAATATTACGTTTTTACTATACTACCCTCACCTCCCAGTGCCGCATACCTTAAGGGAAGGGGGAAAGGAGGGATTTGCCTCACCAACTATATGCAAAAATTAAATATGGTTTTGACTAAAACACTGTCAGTTATTTGGTATTTAGTTAGAACTTGCGCCAAAAATAGATAAAATAGATGTTTTGAAGACAATAGGTAAATTTTGGAAAACCTTGAATTCAACATGATCCCACCCTCCTAATTTGAATATCTCAGGTACTCCCAGTTTTATTATTTCCTGGAATAATACTTACGCGTTATAGATTTTTGCATTGGTTTTGCGTATTTTAACAAGAGAAAAAGAGAGAAAACTACTGCAGTGCTTCTTGTGACCTGCCTGGGTTTTACCCGACTATAGAGTTATTTTGTTTGTGCGTGTGTGTGTGGGGGGGGGGGAGCGCAAAAATTTATCTTGCCCCCTCAGACATCAAACTCTCAGGCCGCCACTGAAAAGAATAGACTAAAAATGCGATTGAATCGGTTGATTTCGGGAGCAGTAATAAAGAAATTTGAGTAGAATCAAACCTCAAAGAAAATACTATCGAAAATATTCCGTTAGTTTTCATTGATCTCTAGCATATTTACATCAGTATTCTGATGATGACAACACTTGGAGTAAAAGGTCTTCACCTTCATCTTGAATCCCATTACTATATCTCGAACGGACTTATAGTAATCACGTTTCAGGTATATACAGATAACCGGATTCACGACACTGTTAACAAACAAACAATATTCGTTTATGACCTCCATATGTGGCGGAATTAATTCAAGCGTGCCGCAAATCGTACATATAGTCATATACAAAATTGGTGCATAGGTTGTGATGAAAAAAATCAACAGTAAACCAAACAAATGAATCACACGTTGCTGTTTCTTTATTTTCGAAACTGATTGAGTCTCCGTACCGTCAGAACTGTGTCGTATTTTTATAGCGTTTCTTGCTTTATATGTGAGCACCAAATATAGGACGATCATAAGTATCGCAAGTGACGCCATTAGGATCACGAGTACGCCTTGATATATTCTTTGAGCTTCCGTGTCGATACGATATCGGGAATACCACCAAGTGTATGGGAAGGCCGTCAAAATAACAGGGAGGATCCATACGACAACAATGCTATAAGTAGCCATTCGCGATTGTCTATAGCGGTAGTGTAGAATGGGTTTTGAAAAAGCTAAATATCTATCAATAGCAAGACACATCAAGTTGAACAATGATAAAAATATTGCAAAACAAATGAATGGGGGAACTAAATGTTGCTCTTGTTTATGCGATTCGATAAGATATATTGGAAGCAACACAACACCTGTAAATACATCAGCGAAGCTTTGACTTAATACAAGTTTGTTGGCAAGCTGAAGGCGAATTGCTGGATGCCTCAGAAATGATACAAGGATCAGCGTGTTTGCAAATACAATAAAAACAGCGATTATAGAAAATGCTGTAATCTTTAGAACTGGTATTTTCTCTTCCATGTTACCACTAACCACAGTTTCGTTTATGCGTACCTCCAACATTTTATCAAACTAGAAAAAAGTTAAAAATTGAAGGAAATTTCATTCCAGCCCTCAAGTAAAAATACGAAATATGAGAAGTAAAGACCCCTGCCTGGACATTCTTCATAATGTTAACTTTTTATTATGGCTATTCAGCGCCATACATTATCAATAGATTATCGGAAGTTTTTTGTCTACATCTATCATTTCAAAACAAAATTTCGCAATCCCTTTCAATATTAAAAACGAAATTTATCAATAAAAATTAAAAACTACTTTATTGCAAAATAGAATTCTAGAAACATTTAAATGAAAACTAAATTGGTTATTTGACGGCGTGTTAATCAATATGAATGTGACGAACTTTACAATGGACATAATAAATTAAATAAGATATATCTCCAAGTCTACTATTCCATTGTATAGTTTTGATGGATATTAACCAACGAATATATGAAGGAAATCTCTTTTCATATTATCCTTGATGTTAACAGGCCTCGGCAACATTACAAGGTTTCAGAAGGAACACTGAGTAATGATCACTGACCTTAGTTGCTATTAAAAAATGAGACGAATATAGCCAGTTAGCACATATTGTCACTTAACCAATAAAAATCTCTTAAAACTCCAATCGCACTTTTTCTCCTTTTCTCCGCTTGCACGAAGACGGTGGCGGAACGAGACTCGTCTCCCTGTTGTCCCGCCACTTCACTTAGCTTTTGATATTTTAAAACAACAATAAAATTCCAACCTTGTTCCCACAGCTTCTTTGCTTCATCTCTCCGGCACAAGGAAAGAAGCTCTGAGAACAAAATTAGGGATTGCAGATTAACACAATGAAATATCAACATTCTGAAGGACATTAAACATCTTTGGGGACAAGCGAATATATTACAGGTAATGCGATAGAATATAATTCTTAGATGACAAAGAATGCAGTAAGAAATTGAGAAATTAATTGCCATTCAAATTTGATTTCCTTTCAGTGTAATGGGAGACTCATAAAAAGCAGGCGAAACTAATAAGAACCCATAGAAAGACTTGGAACCGAATAAAAACATTGAGATATGAAACAGAGACGAAGAATGAGCAAATGAAATTAAAGATCCACAATGAAAGTCTGTGAAATCGCTGGGTCATAGGAGATCTCATAAGCTTAGTTACCAGTCTGCTCTTATATTTTGGGGAAAAAATTCACTTGGGAAGAGAATTCCCTAAAAATATAACTATTATAAAGATAGATTAGCTTTCTCATTATATGGTTTTTGTCTAAATCTTCAACGCAAAGACCAGACCAAATTTATTAGTAACAAAGAAATTATGTCAAACAAAGACACATTTATGGATGTTTGATATCTGATAACACCAGATTACAAACTCACATTTTCTAATTGCTCTGTTTTCAATGCCTTGAATTTTTCTTTGAATCTCCTGATAACCAGAAACCGTAGACCATAAAAGTAAATAAAGTTTTTTATGATTTTTCTTACAAAGTGCAGTCGAGATTATGTGATTCAAAAATTCTTCGGTACATTTACATTCGATTTATAAGAATTCGAACTCCTATTATTCGAATAATCATGTAAATCGAACGACTCCTCACCACATCATTAAAATTATCTCCATATCTGCAACCAAAAAAATTGGGACAAAGTGTGAAATTGAGTAGTTTTAAGGCTTTAATTTCAATTTCAACATAACAGTTTTCAACACAAAGTTCAGAATGACAGCTTTATTGCTTGCCCTGTAACGCCACTCTTAAGGGACTCAAAAACACCCTCAAGTTGGCCGCTGGATGGTTTTCACCCATTCACCCAAGAGCGCGCACTCACTTCGTTATGGCTTGTGATGCCATCTTAAAGAGAAAAAAATTAAAATTGTCACAAATGTGCATGAAATATATGGATAAAGTCTAATACAAAGAGTGACCCTGAATATGGTTGGTTACTTCTTTAAAAAGTTTATTGCTTATATCTAACCATGTTAAATCTGGCAACAGGTTCAGAAAGCCCAAAAAATTTTCACAAAAGTACTTTATATTAATATATCTTCCAACACATGGACAATCAAGCAAACAAACAAACAAACAAACAAACAAGCGAACAAAGACAAAAATAAAAACACAGAAAACTCTTTTCATTAATTTTTACA
>JANSTP010131339.1:0-12705 GCA_025330745.1 Cladonema radiatum | reverse complement strand
ATGACCAGATGCGTTAATACATATAAAAGAGAATGGAATAAACCATAAATTAAAAGGAATAAAGATATATATAAAAAATCAAGAAACTAAATGGTTTCAAATAAAGACATTCTCAAATATACAAAAAGAGGGGATGGGATGGTTTTCAACCTGGATCAGTAGACGCAATGGTAATAAAACTAGGCCATGATCTATTCATCCAAGAGATTCTGCTAAAAATTTCTCATCAGTTTTCCCATAACAACTAAAGAAAATCAGCAGAACAACTTAGTTTTAATGATGCCATAAAATAAAATGATTCCAAAAAGTTAGAATAAAACATTGAATGGAACGTTTTTAGGAATGACATACCTCTTCTATATAGTTTCATTCACAAAACTCCTAATAAAACTGTATTGAAAGTGAAAAATAACTCGATAAATCAATAATACATGAAAAGAGTAACAAGCAAGGAAGGGGTTATTGACTAGCTTTTCAAATTACCTGCATTTTGGTATTCTTTATGGCTTTGTAAATTTTTCTTCGATGACCAATTGGTAATATACCTAAAGCTTCCAAATCACTTTCAGTCAAATCTAATATCTGACGTGGGGTAGCGAAGCCCTGGTCCAAAAAGTTGTTCGTGTATCTATCCATACCAATGGCAAGAAGCCATTTATACATCGTCTGTAGGACAGTGTAGTCGAGATTTTCATCGCTGAAAAACATTTGAATTGAATAAATTGTCAATTAACTATGTTAATAAGGAAAATATTTATTAAAATTTAAAAGTTCTTGTTCTGGCGCTAAGTAAATGTCTTGTCTAGCTGGAAGTAGAGCTAAATAGTATTTGATCTTTTTCATGGGGAAACGAACCCCAATATGATCAACTAAACTAGAAAAACATGAGGGCATTTCTGTTCATATAATGTTTCTCTCTGTACTTTTGAGTTACTTAATTTCAGAAAATCTCCACTAAAAAAAAGAAGAATCCATACCAATAAAAAAACATTTAAAATAGTTTACAAAACAGGTCAGGAAACCAAAATAAATTATAGAGATATAATTTTATATAAATTATATAAATTTTATATAAATTTTATATAAATTTTATATAAGTCTTATAAATTTTCGCAAGTGAAGATGAGTTGGAATTTAATGTTTCATGGCTTTTACGTTTAACGAAAACTGTACAACAAAATAACTTACGTTTTTGTGACAACAGACGCAATTTCCTGAAGACTATCTGGATTACGTATCCATTTTTCAAGAATATCTCTAATCTCATAAAATTTCGGACGCTTTGTCCGATCTTTATTCCAACATTGAAGCATAAGATCATGCAGCACTTTCGGACAACTCTAGATATGAAAAAAAACTAATGTCATAATTTTTAGCATAAGCAAAGTTTGAAAAATTTTATCTTCTTGGCTTTAATCTATGCCTGACATGCGCAACTCCCCGCTTTTATTCCGAACCAGTACGAGAGTAGACCAGGATGTATAAAAGTAATAATTAAAATTTCAAGATATGCAGTAGTTTTGAGCTCATATACTAGTTCCTATAACTTTGATATAATAGTTTATCTAAAGTCATTAAAAAACACTGTCTTTAGGAGGATGTACTTAAGCTTATGAAACTTACATACCTAATCAATAAACACAACCAAAATGACATTTATTTGAAATGAATACTATAACTCACCATGGGTGGGGGTAACCGATATCCGCTATTCACACGTTCAAGAACCTATAGAATAAACATATTGAACACTTAAAGTATCCACTATATTCAAACTTCAAAGTTTTGTAGAGACGTGGAGAGATAGTGCTGCTTTGCATAGTAATCCTCATATAATTCTCCTTGGGCATAATTGCCCAATCATTGTAGATAAAGATTGTGTACTAACAAGCCAGGGTAGAATGTCACCCTGGTTATTTGAAGTATGATTTTATGTTTTGTCTGCCAAAACTAAATGAGGTTATCCTGTATACCGAACTGAAAATTAACAGACACAATATAACAAACCTCAATATTTTGCCAGTCCCAATATGGTCTTTCACCATACGACATGATTTCCCATAGCAGAATACCATAAGACCATATATCTGAAGCTGACGTGAATTTTTTGAATTGAATAGATTCAGGTGCTGTCCATCGTACTGGCACCTTGCCACCCTTCAATAAAGATAGGAAAAAGTTACTGGATTTTAATAAAAACAAATTACAGGGGGAAAAGAAGCATGATTTTTGAGTTTTCCATGTCTTAGAAATAAGCACTTTCATATTGAGTACTAATAACAAGTCACTGAAATTCAGGAATTTAGCTTTAAGAAAGAAGCTCTAAAGATGCTTAAGCCATCGGAAACAAAAAGTGTAATGAAGTCTGACTCAGTGAATACTTTTGCATCTATTGAATGTTGAGGGGAAATTTAATAACTGTTTTAACCAAGAAAATACAAAAATAGAGGGTAAGGAAAAACTGACCTGTGTATCATAGGTTTCATCAACTTTAATTTCTCGAGTCATTCCAAAATCTGATACTTTACATATTTGTTTGTCGTTCACAAGAACATTTCTGCCAGCCAAATCCTGGAAATTAACAATCATGCTAACATGTGAACATTCATCCAACACAACTGTACAAATTTCAAAATTATTTCTTAACCTACCCGATGTATATAACCACATTCTGAAAGATATTTCATGCCTGATGCAACACCTCTTGCCATTCCAAGTAATTGCAATACAGTGAATTTTGTATCGTTTGCCTAGAAAAACATAAATACATCAGAATTTCATTCTTGTAATTTACCTTACCGACCCAGCACAAATTATTCATACCTGCAGGTATTTGTCCAGTGCTCCGTTCTCCATGAATTCCAAGACAATCATGTTAGGACCATCTATAAAAACAAGAAAAAAATTATAAGAATTTTCCCAAATCTGCTGGTAAAATTAATATTTTTATATTTACAACGCAACAGAGGAATAAATATGGAAACGAAAAAAAATTCACCTCTCAACAATACGCCCTCAATTTGAATGACGTTGGGGTCATTAAATTGACCCAATATGGCAGCTTCACTGAGAAAATCATCTCGATCTTTCTTAGGGGCACCATGCTATAAAATACAACAAAATAATTTGAAAACTTCAAGGGAAACATCAACTTTTAGTCAAATACCAAAACAGATACCTGATGACAGTAATTAATGACCTTATAAAAAGTTAGTTTATCCTTTTCTCTCTTCTTTGGTAAAAAGTAGAAAAAAATATCTGAAGAAACCATATGAACAAAACAAGGTTACTTAATTACAGTAGCTTCATAGCAAATTTGGGCCCACACCACAAATAAACTATCATGCTGCTGCAACATGCAAAACTATTCATTTTCAATGATGCAAGCTGATTTTTAGGCTTATTTCATGATCTATTGCGAAGAAATTACCTTAGGTGTACAAATTTTTTCCAAGATTTATTTTCCCGAGCCCAAAAAATTTGCATTTCGCAAAGATTTACTTTTTGCGAGGATTTTTTCAGCCGAAACAGACAAGATACAGCATTAAACAAAAGTCAAAAAGACATAAACTGAATGAAAATTTTATAAAAGAAAGAATCTAATGCACGATGTTGCAATATAAACACACAAACATAAACAAAGCTTAGGTTATCTTATTCAGTTGCAACATTCATTGACAAAAGAAAAATTTCGCGAGGATTTAATTTCGCGATTTCAGGCAAAATTTGCGAAAATTTCTACTCGCGGAAATTTGTACAATTAAGGTAACTGAAGAAAAAACATACTCTCAAAGTTTTAATAGCCACATCAATTTTTTTTCCATTCTTCACTAATGATCCTTTGTAAACTTCAGCAAATTCTCCTCCACCAAGCATTTGTCCAACATGCAAATCAGATCGGGCGATTTCATTTGCAAATTCCTGCACAGCATCATCAACTGCATTATATGTTGTTGGATCGACATAGAGTTTATTACCACCAGGTAATTTGAGGAATCGGTTTGGTAGCTTTACTGAAAACAAAAAGAATATAATTGAACTCAGGGGCCAACAAATCTAAATATGGGAGTCCTTCCTCACAAAATTACCCTAAAACTTAATGAAAACAAACACCACAATTTCTTAACACTGCACATTACCCAACACACTCTTTTTGAGCTGTTAAATTTATTTTGATAACAGATATACATACTACTGCAGTATAAGGAATTATTTTGTTGAATTTTATGTAAAGTTTCCAATCTGTGATAGAAAATGTAGAACAAACTGATTTCTTCCTGTTTATATTTTAAAAAAGTCTAAGCATACAGTAATCCCAAATTTTGCACTTTTTGAAAAGCTACAAATAATTTTTTACTCTTTTGCGTTATTGTACTCAATATAATATGTAATATGCACCTGATTTTTCCTGTTTATATTTTAAGAAAGCCTAAACGTAATCCTAACTTTTGTGCTTTTTAAAAAGTTGCAAACAAAATTATACTCATGTACTGTCCTCAATAAATTATGCGATATACGCAACAGTACTTGCAAATAAATTGCTATGTTGGCAGTTTTTTTATTTAAAATCCTAGGACATTCTGGAATAGAATTTGAAATTGTCAACAAAGCTAAAAAATACCACATACCGGTTCCATCCTCCATACGCACCACTTGAAGATATGCTGGATGTTTACGTTTCCATACACAAAACACGATGGCAAATAAAATGACAAGTAAAACCACAATACCAACGACCACTCCAATAACCAAACCTAATGCGATACCACCACCACTAATACTGACTTCTATGTTTTCTGATTTTCCTGTGTATGTTCTTCCTCCTTTTGTTACTTTCAGGTAGATCTAAAAAGAAGATCAAATAAAAGGTTCTAACAGCTGATAATTGAAGGGTTTTATTATTTATCATTATTTTAAATATAAAATCATGTTCCTCAAGTCCATGTAAGTTTTTATTTAATTGAAGTTCATTTAAAGGAACATTCCGGCAGAAAATTTTATTTGCTCATTCAATAGAAATGTGAATTTTGAGCTTACTCTGAAAATTTGATAGAAAAATTCCTTTTACTTTTTGAGATATGAACATTTGGTGATTGCAAAAAAGAGGAAAAAATACAGAAATTCCGTTCGTTCACAAAGGTAAACAAACAAAAGTGGGCCATTTTTCACAACTTTGAAAGCACGTAACTCCACAAAGAGAAGGAATTTTAATGTGAAGCTTTCGGTGGTAACTCAAAATACAAAACTCTTTTGATTTATGCAATAAAGAAAATTGCAGTAATGTACTTTTAATTTAACTTAAGTTTAATATATATTATATATATATTATAATTATTTAACTACTTAATTATCAGTGGACGAATGAAAAATAATTTTTGAGAATAAGACCATTACGAAGGGTTATTCATAATACAAATAAATATTTCGAAAACATTTTCCCCACTCCATTGTGTTTTGCTATGCAAGCAAAATCTAATTTCCAAAGTTCATTTACTGATGTTCAAGGTGGTTTGAAATTTTATTCGCAACTTATTTATACAACAGATACTTCTCTACGGATTACCATATCAGCATTTTTCTTTCATTGGGATGAAACCTTGGTATGTTAAATAAAAATTAATAAAATAATAAGAAATTAATATGTTACAGTATGATTGATTGTAAAAAACATTGATGATTGATGATTGATGTTTAATAAAGAAGCCAAAACCCATTGCTTTTTTTTATTATCCCTGGAATAATTAATCAAAAAACTTTGGAAAGCTTTACAGAAACTAAGGAGACTTTGAACGGGCCAGTGGACCATATGAAATTAATTAATATCAATTTAAAGTGAAGGTATAGAACATTTCTTTATAGCTAAGCATTTTGGCATCTCCCAGTACACTTGCATAAGGCCACTGCATCTGCATAACAGGAAACTGGTCGGTCTGAAGGTGGATTTAACACCACCAAAACTTAAGATACAGTCAGTGAATTGAAGGCGTAAAAGTCAAAGCGCAACTTGTCCATCTAATGATTAAATCCATTCATTTTATACACACTTCACTTTAGTCAAACACTTAATTATCCAAAATGCTCCAGAGCTCCATGATTCACAAAACACACCTGCTTAAACCAGTAACTATTGGCGGAGAAACTTCTTGTATCCTATATTTGTATCCTATAGGCCTATTAATTTTTACAAAAGAAATATCAGAGATCAATGACCGATATTTATAAAGTATTAGGCCAGAAGATAATATTTGGATGTATTCCTGGAATCTGTTTTGTTTTTTGGACTCTTTCATTGCATTGCTTATTTGATTTGTTTGGTAATGTAGACAAGCAAATGATGCCTTTCTTTTTTCTTTTTTTTTTCTTTTTTTTTTTTTTTTCTCAATAACAGCAAAGATTATCAAGTCTGTCAAAATAGTAAAAACTGACCTGCTGAGACAAGCAGAAAAAATCATGTTCTCGCAACTTTTTTAATTTATGCATAACAACATCTTTCCTGCCACACTTTTTAGGCACATATGTGCAAACACTAAACATAACATACTGGTCATACAATTCAGCACCTGAATAGCCATCATCCACTATAAGACATTAAAAATTAAAATCCAGGAACGAGTGTGGCAAGGGACGTAGCCCTTATCAGCCATAGTAAAGCGTCCAAGCCATCTGCTTTGGACCCCAATTGAAGGAAAAAGAATGCTCTTTCAAATGAGACCAATCTCTGGGAGGCTTTTGTTCCTGAGATAGAGCATGTTTTACCCACAACTTTTTACTTGGTAAAAAGCCACATTTCTAAAAATGGTTAACAATGTACAAACTTCAAAAATACCAATTCATAAACAGAACAAACATACACTTATATAGAATATACTCTTTTGTCTAGACAAAAGATTTGGCTTCCCGTTATTTTACATGCTATGACGAATGTCTGTTCTCGAGTACTTAAAGAGGCACTGTCATGGTTGGGTTTTTTTACCGACCAGGTAGAGCAGGTGATGATAGTCACTGTCTGATACTTTCAATGCCAAAAATCTTTACCTATTGTCCTGAAAAATAGCTTGTTTTGTTTTAAACGAAAAATTGTCCTCTGTGAGTCAATATAATTTATCACTACTAAACAACTGTCTGTTTACATAATTATTCCCAATATGATTTCAACGATGACGATAATAAATTACATTTTTTTTCTTTTTAAAAAAGTATTCACATAATTAATTTTTTTGTTTTTTAATCCAATCATAGGAAAGCTTTCTATTTTATCTTCATTCATGACTTTATTATTTTTAGACTATAATAATGATTGGTAAAAACACGTTTTTGGATATATCTCAAAAACTAGACAGTTTTAGAAAAAAATTTTTAGCTCTTCATATTCAGTGCCCAAATGCCGTTGGAATCATGGAAAAAACCCAACCATGACAGTGCCTCTTTAAATACACCAGGACATTCAAAATTGCAAAACAATTTTTTGAGATGAATCTCTTGAACGGTAGAAATATTATTTTCTACTTGAGTTATATAACATAAGTTTTATGATAAAACTGTTCATCATTAAGCCAGGAAAGCTTTTGAGCACTTCTGTAACATAAAATTCGCCTTGTGAGATGGAAAATGTAAGAACTGATAAAAAGGTGAAACAAATTTAACATTAAACAAAAACTTATTCATCAAGATTCCTTATTCCTCTGTAAAATATCAGGTACTGGTCTTTCAAATTTTGTTTACTTCACTGTACAAACTGATTTTTCGAACTCCAATTTTTATATATTAGTATTTGATATTAGTATATTCGAAAAGCTGAAAAAGATATTTTTGAAAAATTCGGAAAACCTTTCAAAACAAAGAAAGGAAGGGATAAAATTCAACGAAATTTTTCTTCACGTTTCACAAATACAACAGAAAAAATATGAAAATAACTCATCATTATAACTCTGATGTCTAGAGTTTTGAAGTCATAAACCATACAAGAAACCTAAAACGAAATCTAAAAGAGGCTCATTGGAGCATACGAATGTCAAAATTTGTGTAACCTATTTTTTATCATATATAATATACTAGAAACCTGGAATTCCGGATATATCCAGAAAAATCTCATCCTTGAAAAGGGTACAAATCAGCTTTTCTAGTTCAATATTTTTCACCTCAGTGATTATATGCTGCTGTAAATTATGAGTTTACAGTTTTGTGACAGCAATTCCATGACAGAAAGACCAAATCACACACGAAACAAGTGTTGACAGATAAGGCTCGTCCAATGGTACAGGACGTGTAGAGTTTCAAGTGGATGAGTGGTCTAACAGAAAATTATTTTCTGACTTGACTGACAGGAAAAGTAAAAATATTTTATTACTAAGTACAAATATAAGTTACTGAAACATTTTGACATTTTATTCCTATTTATCAAATTAAAAATTAAACTCCTTTTGTTTCATAGTGTTTGTCAACTCCTTTAAATTTAAAAAGAGACTAAGAAAGCTTTCTCAAATTGTTAATTGTAAAGATCAAACAAAAAGTTCTACTTTCAGACAAGGAAATTAGTTGAGCTTAGACTCTTCATTCATCCCAGTGGAAGAGAAGGAAAAAACCTTGTCTTTCAACAAGGCAGAAACAATTATCATTATTTCTTGCATATTTGCTTTATGGCGTTCAACTCCAAATCGGAAATATCTTGGTTTTTGTAGAAATAACAGTAATTCTGGATAATTTCCTCACTCCTGACTTTGCAAACATGGCTTTGACAACCAAAATGGCCACGTTATCACAGCTTCTTTTATAGCCATTTTTTTATTTACTTTTGTATTGTTTTTGGCATCCCAACAAAAAAAAATCCTGATTACGGTTATCTTAGTACTGTCTTAAAAAATCATTTAAAAAGTTTGAAAATCATTTCATCAATAAATCATTTTGAAAAAGTTAAATGGAACCCTGGTAAAGGAATTCCTATATTCTTTTTATTAGGACAAAAAGACAGAAAACGTGTAGGATATTGTCAAGCGGCTTAATCTAGTAGCTTGATATTTAAAATTAAAAGACAAAATATATTGCATTGATACGTTACTAAAAGAATGAAATCTATTTGCTCTCTCTGTGATATCGTAATTTTCTCACTGTTGCTAGTAAATGTATGATTTTTGAGAAAGGACAGCAAATTTTACCATGCTTGCACAACAGGAGAGAAGCATAGCTGAAAGAGGTACATACTGTTATTCCTATGCTGTCCACCTCACATCACTCTCCACTCCATCGAAGATTATTTTGTAAGAAAATCAAAGCCTATACTAAATAAAATCTACAAACAACAATTTACCTCAACACTTAGAACTTGATCATCTGAGCTAGGTTCTATGACATAATAAGTATTCTTTGTATCAACACTTGTTCCATCATAATTGACAACAAACACAACTTCGTCTGGATTGGCAATACCCTTTGGCATTTGCCATGATAGTCGCACAGACCCATCTTCATTAAATTCTTTTTCAATATTTGTGACAGCAGGTAAAGCTGCAAGAAAAAAACCAAAATAAATAAATCACCACAAAAACATATGAAGTGAAATAGTAAAATGGTAATATATCTGTATTTTAAAGAAATATTTAGTTTAATAAAGCACCCATGCACGAATAAAGCCCCCTTCAGAACTAAAAGAGGGCAGTTATTTCCACATACAATATATACTTTTTTCAGACAAATATTTTTGGAAAACCCGGCATGCCTAGTCTTTTGTGACTTTTCATCAAATCATATAACACACCTTTTGGCCAAGTTTGAAGTCCATAGTTCCCAAAGGTCTTCTATGTCAACTTTCTGGAGCCTGGTTGACAAGATTTTAGCACCTAGTTTTCAAAAAATCTCAGTTTTGAAGCCCTGGACCTTCTGAAATGCCAGTAAAACACTAGTTTTTTAATACTTCATCTCTAACTAATATATTTAGCAACTTTCCAATCATATAGATACTATAAAAAAATATTTCTGCCATTTTTTTGGAGCTAAGGTTATTTTTAAAAAATACACAAATTTCTGTGAGTCAATACAAATGGTGATGATGTCATCACTTATTTAGTGACGTCACCAAGATCGTCATGGTATCATTTTGTTCATTAAGGGTTGTAGTTTTAGTGTGGAAAATTTTATTGCATATCTCTTTTTAGTTCCTGAGATTTTAGGGGGGGGGCACAAAGTGCCCCTCCCCATGGGTAACACAGGTCATTTTACCCCATGGCAAATAGGGTTAATTGAAACTAACAAAAATAACTTATATATGTAAATATTTTGAGGGCAGTTATATTTTATGCCATTAAAAACCAAAAAGATACAGGTCTCTCAATTTTAATCTCATTTATCTCATTTTTATCTCAATTTAATCTCATATTCATTCTCAACAATATATCAAAAATTTTTAAATTCTCTATTTATGTTTCTTTATGAATATTCAAAAACACTGCTTACTTTAAAACTTCAATTACTGTAATATTTCTTTGATAAAGTAAAAATGTAAATATTTTTTTAGTTTACTTGACTTAATTATTGAATTTTTTTTATTTGACTGGCTAAAGATAAAACACTAAAACAAATAAACAGGGTTTTAATCAGAGACTTTTGGCTAGGTACGCTTTTGTCCTAAAGATTGAGTTTTCTTTATAATTTGTATTATCATATATCAATAAGTCATACTGATGAGTTTGAAATGGCAGCCTTGATCTCATGGGTATTTTTACCTATATACTATTTTATGACTGTTTAACCTTTGTTTTGATTTCTTTAATCAAAAAACTGAGACCCTATGCCAGATCTGAAATTTTTCTGAACTTTGACAGATTGAGTTTAGAAACAGTACAATAGTTTCATGGATTGCCTGCATGAAACCCTGATAAACAATAAAAAGCTACTCACTCCCCAGTTCTGTAGTGAAGGACTTTTCTTTTTTATTGGTTACTTGCGTTAAATTTGTAATATTGTTTGTTATTGCTATTGATAAGTTATACGTGGTGAATGCTAAAAGACTCTCCATAAAAACAAATGGCTTATCGGTAATTACACTTTTGTAAGCTAACGGGCAAAGATCACATTCGAATAAAAATCCTTCAAAATCCAACTCATTGTAATCACTCGACCAAGTAATGTTGACTGACGTGCTTGTTAGATCTTTGACCACAATGTCACCAGATATCGCTTTTGGTATTTCTAAGAAAATAAGAATAACATAAAACAACTCACAATTCTGACCACTTGCTGTATTTTGAAATTCAAAATCATATTTTTAACCACAAGATATGACTACAGCTCTATTAATAATTTCATTGGTTCTTCCAGCAGAACTTTTAAACAAGGGATTCTTTTACTATAACATGATTTTGTACAAAAGATTTAAATAAAAATAAGTAATATAAAGGGACAATCAAATTGCAGTTACATTAAGTAAAATCAAATTTACCAAAACAGTCTTTAGTAAAGTCGCTGACTTCATTTACTGCTCTAAATAAACCATCATTGCATGGACATGATTTCTGATTTGTTTTTGATGAATCAGAATCCTTGCCACATTTCTTGCACGGTTGATTACCCACTTCTCCTTTGAAATATCCACTAGAACAAGCTAAAATTAGATACAGAATACACAAGAAGCAAAAAGCAAAGCTTATGACAATATAAAAAAACCACAAAACAATTCAAATAAGGGTACTCCACCCTCTCGAAAAAATATTGCAAGGAAAGTGCTTATTTTTCTTCACTTCTCTTGAAGGTAATGTTTGTTTTCAGAAGAAGATTTAATTCATTGAGAATATACATACACAAAGAAAACTCCTATCGTGGGGGAGGGGGTTATTGGTGGCAAAAACTATAACACCATATTGACACCATTTTAAAATGCCTACACACAAAACCCTAAAATACATTCTGTAGAGTGTTTGATGGTGTCATCACTTTTCAAATGGCTAACAAACTACCTAAATTATTCAAAGAATTTTATTTGAAGATTATACACAACTCTGAGTAAATTTGTGCTGATTCATTTAGAATGTATGACAAATTATGTAGGTCTTTTTAAAACTACCCCCTCAAAAAATCCCCTTTCTTCACCTATTCTCAAAAATGTACAGCTTATACAGACTTTTTTCCAAAAATAATATGTAGTCCTACATACTTGATATCACCCATTTTTATCTTAAGTCTATTTATTAGTAGGTCAAAAAATACTTTAAAAATTACAAAACTTTTTAATTTTTAGTAATTTTGATGACGTGATCACCAATTCACATGACCAAATGAGGTTAAAGAGTTTTCAAAACTACTTATGATGTCTCTGTACATTTCATTATTTGAGTATTGAGATTTTAACGCCTCCCCCTATCACCATCCCACCATCCCATTAACATATACATGAAAAAGCCCATTCATTCAAGGTATCTCGCAACGTTAAATTTTCATATTTCAGAAAATTATATGAATGATAACTGCAGAGTCCATAGAACTATCGGGAAAATAGTTTAAAAGCGAAATATTTTTATTTTGGCTTAGAAGGGTGGAAATGGGGGGAATTTGTTTCATCAAGAATATGTGATCAAGACAAACATACTATCTTTAATATCTAAAGAAATATATAAGAAACGAGAAAACTATTATATCGAGGATTCAATGAAATTTTGATGAGAAAGAAGAATTCAAAAGAAACTTTTATGTTTTTATATTTTAGCTTTTTTTATCGTT
>JANSTP010131228.1:0-12705 GCA_025330745.1 Cladonema radiatum | reverse complement strand
AAACCAATTTTAAAATGCACAAAATGTGAATTTTAAGTAAGTCTGAATTATTTTAACTAAATTTTCAATTAAGTATCAAAAAACAAAGAAAAAAGGGCTATCTAGGCAGATTTTTTACCAAAAAGGGCAATTTATAAAGTCCAGAAGGGGTACGTGATGATTTTTCAACTATATGCTATTGTGAAAGGGGGCAAAGCATCGAGGTACCAGACCCTTATTTTCCATAGATTCGGGGCTGGTCGACAGAAATTTAACTTACTCCATTTTGACGCCCAGATCGAAATCTGAAGGTGGGGGTGGGAACGAGTCATCTCTAAATTCAACTGGCGATAAAGATCTACTAATGGGAACCGCCGGTGTTGTAACCGACGATGTCGTGGTGGTTGATGATTTCTTCTTTGCTGGTGACGATTTTTTCCCAGTTTTATTTGTGCTTGTTGATGTTGTTGACTGCTCACTTGGTTTACTGGAACTTGCTGTGCTAGTTTTCTTTGCTGGTTTGGCTTTACCTTTACCTGTATTTGTATTCTTGGTTGGAGATGATTTTTTGTTACCCGTTGATGATGAGGATGTTGTGGTTGAATTTATATCGCTTAATAAACTTGATTTTGGTTTCTGTCCTTTCATGTCTGCAAGAAAATGAAAAAAGTATGTTTAAATTGAAAAATAGACAGCTTCTAAGTCTTAATTCATACCAAGAACCAAAGCTGAGGGTTCTTACAAATGAATAAGAAAATCATGTTTTGAAGTTCAAAGCTTATGAAATGCAACATGAAAAGAATGAATAGAAAAAAACAGGCATTTACAAGAATAAAGTTATTAACTTGTTAAATTGTAATAAATTTCTATTCCCCAACTATAAGCTATCTGAAAAACAAGATTCAAATTAACCTTCATTCTAAATGAAAAAAATTTGTAATATCACACAAGGACCATGTCCGTGCACTATTACTCTGAATAAAAGTCTGTACTTAAAAGAAATTTGCTGTGATAATCACTCCTTGGATGTTTGTTAGATAAAAAAAGTCAAAACCTCTTTGCTCAAAAGAACTCGAAATTGCACTTTTTTACTCATTATAGTTTAAGACAAGATCACTCTACTTCTTTCCAAAATTTCCAACTTGATTTAAAGAAAATAGGGTCTTTTTATGAAAGTCAGGGCAGCGTTTCATTTCTACATACTTAAAAGCCATCATATATGGTAGAAACTAAACTGGGTCGGTTTTTTGCAAACTTTTTAGCAAAAGAAGCATATGCATAGAGAAAATTGGGCAAGCCAATAAGGCATGTAATATTTCTTGAAAACAGTGCCCTTGAGTCCTGAGGACGTTGACTATGCTGTGCAACTAAAAAAATATTTGTATTTGGAGCAGGCCTGGTCATAAGAGGCGTGCAATCACATGCACAAGCCTCCAAACCCCTCAATTTTTTCAGGAGTGCAACTTCCACCCTCCCAAAATATTGAACAAATCACCATATAAGAGGTATGTTATCAAAAATACTTATAAGAACATGCCCAATACTCCAGTGGTGCAAATAAGAGGTTTTCGCATGGTCGGTAGTATAGGGCCAACACTCATTCCGTCTATACGTTTACATCTAACTGCATAAAGAAATTATCAAATTTACAAATTTTATTGCCTGCAAGCATATCAAATTGATCGGTAACTACCGGTCACTGACTGTCATTTTCAGCACCGAAACTCATTGAGGAGAGTGATGCCCATGGCCTAGGGACTTTCTTTTGACCAGGATTGTTGGAGCAACAAATAAATTGATTCTTTGTCTAAAATAAAAAATACTTGATGCCTTTTTAAAAAGGCAAACTCAAAAACCAATGCACATGAACGAAATGTAAAATACATTTTCATCATATAGTAGAGAATAAGAAACAAAGAAGTTCATTGCATCTCCCTTTTTTATTAGACATTGATTGTAAAATGCTTTTGTTAGCACAGAGCCATGTGATTTACAATCTGTTTATGTTATCATATATGAAAAAAACACAATACACCTCAGACAATATTATCAGCAGTCATTTCATTTTTAAAAAACAAAACAAATAAAAAAAATCTCCTTTTAAAAAACTGCAAGCAGTATCAAATTCCTTGAATTCAATAGAAACAGTATATAAAAGTAATTGCCACAGTATGAAGTAAATTTTATATTTTAAGGATAATGCACTTTCAACTGATGATATTAATAACATTTTGCACATTAAAAACAGTTTAAATTTCGCATAATTCTGACACTTTTGATAACATGACTTCTACAGTATGGAAGAGGATCACTTTTGTAGGAAAATTTAGATTTATTAAAAACAACATTGTTTGGGCAAAAGTTGAATAGCCTGTGAATGTTTATAGGCAATTAAAGTACTTATAAAAACTGGCTGGACATATTTCCACTCCTCAATGTTGATAGAGTCAAATCATATGACTATGACTGTCATCACTGATATAGCTAACCAAGGAACAGAGAAAAACACTATGACGCTAATAATTACAGTAGATTACTTCTAATCATTATCTGACCAAGCGGGCAATACAGAAATCCTAGAATACAAAGCAATCTGATTGGTTGAAATTGGCATAATAGCGGACATTATTCTTCAGCATTGCTCGCCGCCAGTAGCAATGTCAAAAAATATGAATCTTTCCAATGTCAAATCAAATGTGATATCATTGCATTACCAAAACACTTTTTCGATTTAAACTCTTCCTTGTTGTAGGAAAAACTTTATTTTTTTGGATCTTTTTTTTTCATCTTATTACATTTTCTTTCATGAAATTCTCTTTATTTTGGCCGGGTAATAATCTATATAATAACTGTTCATTTCAGGCAATATCTGCAAATATTGACCTCTGTTACTTTGACATTGGTCAATATTTTCTGGTATTGCCCTCATGAACAGTTATTTTAGGGTTAATATCAATACAATCAATAATATCAGTTAATATCCTTTTACAATCACCAAATTGACTAGATTATTAGGGTTTGAATTTACAAATTCGGCAGGCATGCACTGAAGAAGTGTGTATGTTTTTGTTTTCCAGATATAAAGGCCATACCCAAGAGAAAAAATTATTTCACAGCACATTTGTATGAAAACAACAGACTTACAAAATCCAGCATCCTTCAGCACTTGTATTGCCAACTCTTCATTATACATGCACTAAAACAGACAAAATATCATACATCCTCCATATATCTAAAATTACTCGACAAAAAGTTTACAATCTAATGAATTTGAATATTCAAACTTCTCATCATGTGAACAAAAACTAACAAGGCATTGTAAATCTCTTAGTTTTCCAAGTTTGGATAAGGGTGAAATAAATGCAAAAGTTATGGGAAGAGTAGTTGGTGAAGTAAATTCATTAATGATGTATGATGAAACAGATATTCAACTCGGCAAAATGGGACATCCAAATTATTCAGTCTCACTTTGGTGATGTTCAACTCCACTGCGCATTGCAGAATATCACAAATTTCGACTGACTCGTCGAATATCGGCTTTATAATGATTCAATATATGCAGAAAATAATGAATAAAAGAATTTTCTTAGTATTAACAGAAAAAGAAAAGTATAAATAAAACTGCACAATTATTCCTAAAAAAGTAAGCAGTTCTCAATGTTTCTGCAAATTTGAATGACTTTTTACTGCTTTTTGCCATCAAAAAGTGACACCTAATCTCAGTAATCAAAAACAAGTCTATTATATTTTACTTGCATGCATTTCAATTATTTGATTAAACAAATTATCTCTTGAAAAAAAATTGAATGAAATTAAAAGTAAAAAGCTATTCAGAATTTCATTAGCATTATAGGTAAAAAAATACCTGAAAGCTATACAAAGTTTGAAAGAAAATGACGAGTCTGAGCCCAATCTAGACTGGAAATGAATAGCAAAATTAGGCTGAAACAAAGAATAATAACATACAGAACTAAAAATTGACAACAATTAGGAAAATAAGCAATGATAATGAGCCTAATCCAGCCCTTAAATTTCAGATAAATTTGCCTCGGAAAAAACCAAGCTAAAATGGCTGAGGCAACAGAAGAAAAAAGTCAGTATGCATTGAACTCTGCTTCAGCAATTACTTAAGCAGCTGAGTGCTGAGGGCAATTGTAATGACTGTAATCTAGGATTTCAAATAACTACCTGGAACATAACAAAAAAAGGGCAGATTTTGTCTCAAAATAGGTCATAAGGGCTTAATTGTGTTTTTGAACCACGAAAAAGTACCGGACTACACTCTATAGATTAGGGCCTGAATTTTCCTGACATTTTGATTTGGAATAACAAACAAACATTCAATAATACACCTACAGCATCAATAGCAGCCGTGATAAGATCGTCATTCACACCCATCAAATCCATCTTATCTCTGATCGATTTCTTTACTGAAAATATGAAGTACAAATGCTCAAAAAAAGTACAGTCAAACCTGCACATAAAGGTTTTACATAAAGGTTTACTTCTGTACAAATAAAGAGAACCATTAAGAGCAGTTTTTGGATTATTACATAGTCGAAAAAAGGGAGTAATATATTGAATCCTCATGTTAATAGGAACACCTCTGTAAGAACACATGTCCATAAAGAACAAGCAATGCATAAAGAAGACCAATACTGTATTCTCAAACGTCCCCAGAGTGGTCAACTTATGCAGGGTTTGACTGATCCTCGTCTGTGCTGCAGAGAACATGGTTATATACAATCACTTTTCCCAGATTATGAGCTATTGAGAACAAAAGAAAAAGTTATTGCTTTGGCTGACAATAGCACATGTAAAGGTTTAAAAACATGAGAAAGGAAAATTTAAAACATTTACAGTACTTAAATTACACTATTGATGCATTAAATAACACTTTAATAAACGTTGACCATTGCTACTGAGGAATATCACTAAAAAAATAGTAGTATATGTTACTGAAACAAACACAGAGAGTAGCAAGTTATAAAGAGTTGTCAAAACAGCTTTTGGAAGTTGGCTATTGTCTGACTGATACTTAGGAATGTTTGGTAGCTCTATGATGTCTTTGATGATGTGTTTGATAGTTAAATATTTAATATACTGTAAGCAATGATTTTTCATTTTTCATATTGAGGAAAAAAATTGATTCCTCCTAAAAAGCAGTATTCTGACAATCATTTATATTTCACACAGGGTTCAGTAAAGTCTTTACCAACTCTCCTTTGGAAAACGCAAATTTGTCTCCATTCCCCAACATATACACTGGGGTATCTAGGTAGGGTTTCCTGTGGGGGCACATATGGAATTTGGAAAACCTATTGCAAAAACACTAAACAATGTAAAGAGAATAGGGCAAGAGCCACAGAGATTTGCTACATGAAGGCTAAACTTCAATAAAAAAAGGTTACTCTGTATCAATTTGACCTCTGTAATATTTTTTCTCTTTTCACGAGATATTGCAATGAAACTGGTATTCCTAAAAACCTCTGGATAAGTCACTGATATACAATTTTTAGGGTTTCTGGGAACCAAATCTGTTTCCAAACCAATCGAAAATGTTAGATTAAGAAATTTTCGTTTTACTTAAACCACTCACTGGTGCTTACCAGGCTCTGAAATAATTTTTCCATGTCTATCAGACATTTTGGTGATAATCAACCTATTTTCTAAATGAAACTTAACCAAATAAAAAGTCAGGTGGGGCATCTTCTCTGCCTGACATATAGCATTTTCTGTAGGACAATGCCCAATGTCCTGCAGTTATTTCAGGGCTTGCTTACTTATCTACAAAATAAAAACATAACAAAAGTTTTTGACATACCTCTTTCTTTTTCAGCCTCAGATGGACCAAAATCATCATCTTCATCGCTTTCCTACAAATATTTACAAATAAGGTAAAATGGCACACAAAACATCACTATTATAGAAAAGTTTTTCTTATAAAATTTTGTTTGGAAACTACATTGTACTATAAAAAAAGCTGTGACTTTATCCAGATATTTATAAATTCTCTCCAGCTTAATATAGGGAAATTTCGAAAAATTTTAATTGGATTATATGACAATATCTTCTCAAGAGAATGACAAAAAAAAAAAAAAAAAAAGATTTGAGCTGACAAGATTATGGCTCAATCTTTACTTTAAGTATGTAATCCTAATAAAGTTATATTATTTTCAGAAAAAACTATAAAGCAAACTCTTTACCATGAAACTTTTTGAGTTTTCATAAATTCAACTTCGGATCATTTTGGTGAAAAATTAAGTGACCACAAAAACTGTTGCCATGACAACACTGTGTAGTTGATTGCTTAATTTATGCTTGGCCCACCAATGAGTGAAATCAGTGCATAGTAAGATATTGAGGAAAAACAGAATCTCCCAACCTTATTCATGAAAACTCGCAAACTGGAAAATCAAAAAAACTTATAGAAACGGTGTTTCACTGAATGAATAATGTATTTCTGAAATAACCTTTACAGTTAGAGATTGATATTCATTATTAAGGCAATAGATTTAATAAGGCAGGCATGTGGCCACACACATATTTTTGCCAAGTTAAGTATCTACATAAACAGAAATTAATAGACTTCTTGCTAATACACAGTATTATCCACAATCATTCTAGTCCCTAGTAATCATGTTTTTCACATTAAAAAATATTCTGCTGCAATTAAAATGGTATCGAAACCCTCAGTTTGTATGTTATTTTAGTCATTTTATAAGTCTACTGGAAATTTAGAAAGTTTCCTTGGGCATGCTGACCTCAATCACAACCACCACCTAAGCCAATATATTAAAGAAAAACTAGACCTCCAATTTGGAATGATTTGCTACCTACAGGTCTGAAAACTCGATGACAGGAAACAAAAGAATTTCTTTTTTAAAGAGGCACTGTCATGGTTGCATTTTTTTCTTGATTCCAATGGTATTTTGGGCACTGAATATTAAGAGCTAAAATATTTTTAAAAATACAATACACAATGCATAACGACTTTGATGAACAGAAAACAAACCTCAATAAGTGCGGTTGTCTGATGGGATGCTTCTGTAGGCGATGGTGTCGGAGTTAAATCTCTTAGTTCAAATCCCGCTGGTTCTTGCCTCGTTGTAGTAGTAGTAGGTTGTGTAGACTGTTGAAAAGCTGGTTGAATCGGCTGTTGGTAGCCTTGATAAGTTTGATGCATTGGGTAGCCATAAGATCTTTGTTGTTGTTGCTGCTGTTGATATGCATACTGTTGTTGTTGAGCATATTGTGCACGCGGATCTTCCCATTGTGTTTGCCTTGTTGCATGATTTATGAAGAAACTAAAAGAAAAATACCCACAAAAATTGTTTTTTACTTGAAGGCTATTATATATAACACATTCCTAAGCATAACAGGAGATTGAAGACAGTTTAGTCTACTGATTGTCTAGGGTCCTCAAAAATGAATCAGCAAGGCATATATTAGAGATTCGATGAGTGCAATAGTTGCACCCATGAGCTTGCCTTTTTTTAATTTTTCATCAAAAATCATTAAAACAGTGACCTTATTTGCCTATTTTTTTACCCTTTTCATCAAACAATGCACTCATAGCCCTGACTTCTGGAATATGCCCTGTTCAGTGTCATTACAGAAATGTCTAAATATGATCCAATAAATCCTAGGACTAGGTGTGACCTTGAATGGGTTTATGGTCCACAAAGGCAAAAACATGCATAAATGATATCAAAAACTGGCATTGATGAAAACTACCCTTTCAATATACAAAATTGTTTTATAGATTAAATGAAGGCTTTCATATACAATGAGTTCAATACAGTTGCAGGGCTTGTTAAAATATGCACACTTTCTTGTTTCTCTGTGTTTTACTGTTTATTCTTTATCAACAAAATACAAAAAAAGTTGCATTTACAGTGGGTATGTTTTTCTAAGCCCCCTCACTTCTGAAAATGTGGCACCGCCCTTGCAAATCAATGTTTAGATCAGAAAATGGCAGATGTCTTACCACTATTTCAAGCCCTGGAATTGAATCTGTCCATAAACGCTATACTGCCAAATATAACAATCAATTCCTTTGAATTTCATTAATAGTTTGCTTTGCTCAGGCCTTCTGAGGAAGATTTACATACCAGTGTGGGTAATCGCACTGGCAAATTTTCTTACGTGTGCAATACAATTTATTTTCTAATTTGTTTTTCCTTATTTTCAAGAAAAGAGCTACTAAGAGTTTGTTTATATGACATGCTTTTAAATAAAGTAAAGGAATATTTCTTAGATGCATTTTTTGGATTGTTTTTTCAATATTTATAAATAAAGTAGAATTGGACTTTAATTATGTTTCACGCATGTGGTTGACCGCACCCTTATTTTGCTTACGTGTGTGCCTGCGTGTGCCAGTGTGATCACACTCGCTTCCTCAGAAGGTCTGATTGATAGATGCCTAGTTTAACCTACCTATACCAAATATCTAAAAAACAATGAGGTCAAGGCTAGTGACCTTTCAGTAACAGAAAGATAGAAAAACTCAATATTAAAGTTGTCATATAATAATAGTTCACGGAATGAAATTAATCGACTTCAGGATCAAAAGGCATGGTAACAACTTCTAGAACATGGAACATTTTGATAATAAAAAATTGAGAATCCTCAAAGTGAGAACAAAGGTATGACATTCCCTCTGTTATTGAAGAAGCAAAGTAGCTTATAAAGCAAATAGTATTTTTTTGGACAATGTGTCTGGGTAACTAGTTCCAGGCCCTTTTTAAAGTCATGCCTATATAGTATATCTCATAAATCGTGTTTCCTCAGTGGCCAAGGCAAATATTTTTGAAATCACGACCAGTATAGCTGTCCAAAAATAAAAGATTGTCAGTCAGATATTTTTCCATCCCCATTAATTGCCATGTCACCAAAAAATGCAATGGGACTGGAACGAGAAACAGATTCTAATTTTGAAATTAATTGATTAGTTTCCTAGAAGAGCATATAATAAAGAAGTTAAACTGAAAATTTTGTTTCATAAAAAATTATAGATGCTGAATGAATGAAATTTTACATCGGTCAAATACAAAAAGAGGCATGGCAAAAAAGGCCAGCCTACCAATACCGATAAAAATTAAAATACATAAAATTAGCTAAAAACATTATAAAAAACAACTTAATTAAGCACAAAACAAACTAATAAATAAATATATTATAAAGTTATAAATTAGGAACATAAGTTAATAAACTAATAAATTAAAATTAATATTAAAAATCAAAAATATCAAAATATCAAAATATCAAAAAAATATCAAAAATATATACATTGTACATAAAAATAAAAGTCAAGTAAAGTAAACACTGTAATGAAGAAGGAAAATCGGAAAAAGAAAACAAAACACATAATCTCATTCTCTAACAGCTGTCTTACACAATCTGCAATTACAATCCAGTTTCCAAAGTTTGATTTTGCTAACAAATGAACTTAAAGAGGCTTTCTTAATTTAAAGTCGGAACAGAATTCCAGACAAGAGCACCAAAAAATCTGACAGAAATTTTGCCTTTATATTCTGTAGATATTCTTTGCTTCATTGGAGATAAATGATTGCACATTCTAGATAGAACATTAAGCTTTCGGTTTGCTTTAATACAAATATCATTAATATGTTTGTTAAATTTTAATTCCTTATCAATATGAACACCTAAAAGCTGAACATATTTACTTTCCCATATTTTTTCACCATTGACAGACAAAAACTAGCAGATGACACGTGCCACTATTTAGTTTCAGATATTTATAAGTCAAACAAGGCTGCAATCTTTAAATTTGACTCTAGTTTACTAATGACAACTTCAAGGCTAAAATCACACACAAATGGTGTTGATATTGTAGATTTTGTATGGCAGCATTTTTTATTTCATCTTGATAACATCATAACTGGGCATGCCCAAAAATAGTTTTAAACCTAAATATCTCTTGAAGGAAAAAAGATTTTTCAATAAACGACTCCCGAGTAAAACTGCTATTGCTCTGTGGGTAGCAAGAATGGGTAGCAAAGAGTATAACTTTTTCACTAAAATAGCTCTAACTAGGGATGCACTTAAATTTTGGGGGGTATTGGGGTAAAGGGTGGGCCCAAACTTTTCCTTACCTGTTGGGTAATAAGTGTACTAAGTTTGGTCGCCTATAGTGTTGTAGAGCCCAAGATATTAAGATTTTCATTTGTCATGTGACCTATGATGTCAAAGCCCCTCGGCGGGGGGTATTGGGGTAAAGGGTGGGCCCAAAATTTTCCTTACCTTTTGGGTAATAGGCGTACCAAGTTTGGTCGCCTGAAGTTAAGTGCATCCCTAGTTAGAGCTATTTTAGTGAAAAAGTTGTACTCTTTGCTACCCATTCTTGCTACACACAGAGCAATGGCGGTTTTACTCGGGAATCGTTTATTCTGTAAAAAGATTATTTTATATTATAATGAACTCTTTAATTTGAGCTTAAGTTGTTTTTAAGCATGACACTCCTTTTAATGAATAAGGCTATCTGCACACAAAATATTTGAATTGTGTTATGACCTTGCCAGTGGGTTTGTAAAAAGAAATATTTAAAAGTATATACTAAAAAAATAATTACAGTGAAACCTGTATAAGGCAGCCACTCTGGGGAGGTTTTCGATAAGTATTTTTGCTGGAATTAGAATTCATTTGGAAAAAATTAAATTTTTTATGGAGATTTCAATATTTTTGAAAACTTTTTTGAAAAATTGGCTGGATTATGCAGGGCTTTTCTTCTTTGGGGTCTGAAAAAACTGGCAACTGGCTGCGTTGGACAGGTGGCCGCCTTATATAGGGTCATTTGTATGAAACCTCGATTGGGGGGAATTCAAAGTGGCCTTCTTAGACAGGTTGCTGCCTTATACAGGTGGCGGGAAGACAGGTTCAACTGTATAACAAAGGGAAGCATGTGATGAGAGCATTTTTTTGCCATAGCTTGCTACCACCTCCCTATTTTTAGTCCTTTTTTCTGTTTTTGATATGTCGTCCTCAAAGGAGATTTAAAATTTCACGTGGCTTATTTCTTCGTTTTACCTAAATGGTATAAGTCTGGTTTCCTTCTTGCTGTCAGTACTTCACGTGTTTCAATATTCAGTAAAAATGATTTTGATATATTTGCAATCAATTGTAATTTTTTAATAATAATTTGTTGTGAATTTTTTATTCATAATTGTATTTATATTTATTATTTTTTCTAATATTTATTCTACGCAAGCCATGTTGTACTGACAAGGTCAACAGAACAAAATATGTTACAGTATTATCGTTATTATTATTGCTGAGCTCCTATCTTTATAAGCTAACCCACCTATTTCCACATACCCCCCTTTTTACTCTCCCTCCCCTTTCTACAGTTTTGAAGTCAGACCTCTTCTTTAAAAAAGTTAATTAGGACTGAAAACATAACCGATACCGTAGTGTAAGGGAAAACATCAAAATTCCAATTAGGAAATGGACAAGTTATACTAATTACTCACAGTACAGTACTCAAAATGTATTATGCAATATTGAATGAATAGTGAAAAAAAATCTTACTATCTTCCAGAAGTGGTATCATATTTTGCTTCCCAACCAGGAGGCAGTGGTGGATTTGACATGATCGAATTTCCTTATTCTTTTCAAAATTATTATTTACTTCCTGCAAAATGAACAAAAAAATTAAACTAAAAACAAATAAGCACCAAACAAATAAATAATTAAAAAAATCCCAAATCTGAGGCTTTAAATTCGAAATTTTAGGATTAAAAAAAAAATTGGTCCTATCAGAGCAAAATTTAAAAAGATAAATAGATTTGAATGCATGTTAAAGGGATTCCGAGTTGACAATATATAAATGTTGGGTTCATCTAAGAAAGGAGAAAAAATGATGAACACCACTTTTTATTTCACCTCAATTCGACTTTTTGTTCTCCAGATTTTTGAGATTAAAGATTTGTCACTTAGGGAAGTCCCCTTGAAGTCCAGATAAGATAAGGTAAGATAATCTATTTCTAATTTATGTCATATTAACAACAAAGGGAAGAAGGCCATAAGAGGACACGGCCACAATATTTGACCCAACAAACCTAATATATAAATAATCCTAATAATAAACTCTATTTAAATAACAAGAATAAAAATAAACACTTAAGAAAAAAAAGACCTAAATATACTTTGATATGCATTTTGTTGATAGTATGCACTTGAGAAAATAAAGAAAGAAAGAAAAAAGAAAAAAAGAAAGAGTGTAATTTACCATTCTGATCCCTATAGCCATCATATCAAAAATAGGCCTCATAAATTATGCAGTGCCTTTTTTAGGTCTTTTATGCGTCCGAATATCGGACGCATCCCTGCCCCCGCCCCAAATACTTTTTTTCTTGCCCTTTTGAAGAAGAAAAGTTGGAAAAGGTGTAATTTTGGTAGGTTTTTCTAAATATTTTGTGCCCTTTTTATAAACAGCAGATGCTGCCCCAATTTTCTAGAAAAGGCCCTGTTATGTGTGGAAACCTGTAGAATTTTTCTAATTTTCTAGTACATATCAAGGATCTCATTAGTAAGAAATGCTCTAATATGATTGTATGAGAGCTGACCCAATATTCTACTGTCATATTTAGCGATAAAGTTGTTCCAATGTATGATACAATGCAGAATGGTAGGTTTTAAGCTGGTCTTAATTTTTTATTTATATTCCATATAAAATTTTTTGAAAACATTTTTTGATTAATTCTC
>JANSTP010131116.1:0-22947 GCA_025330745.1 Cladonema radiatum | reverse complement strand
ATTCAAAATTTAATGCCTTCTATGAGAGTATATTTCTCATAGCATTAATCAACTTACGATCATAGACACAAAGAAAGTTTCTCCGCACTACATCCAGTTCACTTTCATATTATCCTTGGTTTAACTAAGAAGGCTCAAAAATTGTTTAGAGGCAAAATATTGTGATATCTGTTCATATTTATTTCACAATTACAATTTGAAACTCTGGGTAAACTTTTTTTTGGGACACCCTGTATATCTAAAAATTCTACAAGACCAACCGCAACAAAAATTTCAACAATTATATGTTTTTATGGGGAATCGGTAATCAAAAATACTGAATTATGTAAAAGATACTTGAAACTACTCACATTTTTGCTTAGCAAAAGGCATGTTTTTAGAAGATTCCTGTCAAAATCTCAAGTTATTAAAAATCTGACCCCTCGAGTGAACATGAAGCTAATCAGAATCGGAGTTCACTCCCTCCCCTCTCCCCCATAGCAAATAGGGTTAAAAACAGTGCATGTTAAAAATGAACAACATACATCTTGATATACAGGCTACCGAACAAATTCTACCATGTCTGCACTCAGAAATATGTTTTAGCTTGATAACCACACTGCAAATTTATTCTTTTCCATTAATAATTTACCAAATTTGGAGTCTGTTCTCTCACTAGGAACATAAAAATCAAATCGGTTCTTCTACTAGTACTTTAAAATAGATTTCCAAAACAAGTTTCTACCTCCTCTTCCTCAGAAATTTGCATTCAAATGTTTAAATTTAACGATGAAACAGAAGATATGGCGCTTTCTGGACATTTTTACTATTGGTAAATTTTTGCCTGTTATTTATAGAATCACATTAACGTGTGTCCACAGAAGTCTTTCCCTTCTCATTTTGAAAAAAATGTTACCCCTCTAATTTTTTTCGAAAAAAGTGGAATAACCGGGCGTGTCAGTATGGTAGGCACAAAAATTAAATTTGAACCATCAAATAGAAAAGATTTAAATTTTTCCACAAAATTTCCGTACCAGCTTGAAGGTCCTGATCCTGGAAGAAGTGTTGCTGATGTAAAGGGTGATATCTATATCCCAAAATTTACTTTACTTTCGAGAATTCCATTTGATTCGGGAATAAAGAAAATGGGTAATAAATAAAATAATAAATACCTATTGGCATTTATTTCTTTGATTCTTGTTGCAATAACTGTTATTGGAGTGCTGTGTATGATATTACTCTTTCTTTTTTCAAATGAACTGATTTATCCTAAAATCCTGGCTCTTTTTATATGTTTTTTAGATTATTTTCCAGTGTCTTAGGTTTCTTAGTTTGAGATCAATGAATCTAAGTTTAGGAAGAAGAGCCTCGGAAATTGGCACAATGTTTGAATGAGTATTAGTTATCGCATGGTTTCGAGTGCAATGTTGCAAATATTTTTCGAGTTCTTTTATTTTCACTCTTTATTTTCACGAGCCTTTAGGAGATTTTCTTTGATAAGTCTTTAAAAGTTTTTTTTGTTTACAATGTGTTTCAAAGAGAAAATTGTTTACACTGCTTTGGCTTCTCGATATTGCACTATTTTCAAAACATAAGAAATGGAATCGTTTTTTCAACCAATCAGACTGCGAAATTTCTGCAACTAGCCATAAAGAACGTTAACGATCTATTTATTTTGTGTTCAATATGACGCAGATCCGTGAGAGCGAGGTTTTAAACACTAAACTTGTGCCAATTGATCAAGGAATATGTTTATCTAAGCTTTTATCAAAGTATGTGTTTTTAACCTACAGCCTTTTCTCTCATGACAATTGAATGAGCTTCACTACAAATGTAAATATTTTCACTATCGCTTCCAATCTTCTTGAATTTGGGTCGATAAAGTAATGAAATAAATAGCCATCTTTGATTTCTTTTGAAATTTATCTTTGAACAAATGGAGAGTATCCGGCTTTGTGAATTTTTTATTTCATTTTATTATTTTGCACAGTCAATTTGATGTTTATGATGGCAACGAATCTTTTGAAAGTAAAAGTATTAATCCTCAAAACTCCAATTATACTGTTTGTTTGAACGTAAAACAAATCATATGCTGAGATGAATTCACTAACCTTAACAACTCAGGTTATTAGCCATTGTTTCAATGGTCTGCTATCATTACATTTCCAATATAGTATTTGACTATAACTGCATTGATATGAAGTGTTTTTTGATAAACTGATGATAATTATAAGAATTTATGTTGAATAAGTATTAACTAGAGCTACATATCTAGGTCAGTTAGCTTAGTTTGACTAGTTTAATTTTAGTTAAAGGTCTTGCTATGGTATTTTATCTTAGAATTTGCCTTATTGATGATGTTACAGGCTGTTTCCATGGTAACATGAACAAAAAGTTGTCTTGAAAATGTTATTTATACAATTGACAAAGAAAGTCAAAAACTTAATGAATTTTGCAATGTAACTGATCAAACCTGACCGTGACTCAAGAACAAATGTTCGAATTATGAAATCATCATTTTTCTGCAATAGTTATTTTGGTCACAAAGTAGTCCTGTACTCATTTAATATCTCATTATGTAGCACGTGTCAAAATTGGTCTTCCAATTTATAAAAACTGAAAACTGCTGATAAACGTTTTGCAAACTATATCTTAGTGTCTTTATATGATAATATTCGTAATATCTGCAATCAATTTCAGAGATGATCAATGAATCACTAGATAATAATGAGAATGAATATAACACTGGTTCATCACGGAATAGTGGGGATGAAACTGACCCATTGGATGGTGGTGATTATATAACTGGTCTATTCAACGATAGCAATGATGCATGTAGGTTATCAGATGACTGGCGATAAAACTGACCATCTAGATTGTGGTGTTAACATAACTTCTTCGATAAACGACCGTCATGATAAAACCGGTCAAAGTGATGATAGCTATAATGAAACTAATCGATTATCTAACGATGACTATAATAATAATAATGGTCCATTAAGTGATAGTGATAGTGATAGTGATAGTGATAGTGAAATCAGTGATGACATCAATGGTTAGGATTTCTTATGGTTAGGTTTATGCTTTTATCAGATTAATGTAAACTGTCAAAAAATTTGTTTTTCTTTTAAGAAACAACTTTGCCTACAAAATTTGTTGCAACAGCTTGTGGTAATGATGACATTAATTGTAAGATTTGCTTCGTTATTTTTCTCAGAACTTTATATATTGACATTTGATTTTATAATTTTTCCTATCAGCATTTCTTTCTTATGGTTCAATGTTCAATCTAACGCTGATTTTTCTAATGACGAATAATTTTACAAGACATATCTAAATAATCCCAAACTCAATGAAGTAAATAAAAGTTGATATCAATCTAAACAACTTTAAGAAGCAAATTAAAACATTGAAACATTATCTGCAAAATGATAATATAACGTTCTATTTAATCTTTTTTAAAAAAATTCAAGTATATTTATTAATCATCAATGGAATGGAGCTGAAGCTGCTTCATAGTACATATATGAAGGAAAAGATTATCAAGAAAAGAAAGAAAAAAAAAAAAACAATTTAAGAATTTAAAAATCCGACTTAATCATAATAAAAATATAGATATTCTCACTAAATTTGCTTTTCATTTTAAAAATTTGAAATTCAGTTTTTAAACCATGTCTCTTGCTCCAAGAGGTGTTAGAAAAGCAGCCATAGCTGTATCTTTAACGCTACTTCATCAAATATAGTATTACTAAGACTAATAATTGTGAGGTCATGCCTGCGATATTACAAACCATAATTTCAACTAAATTCCAATTCAAAATACATTTTGTGACCAAAAAGAATGTATTTGATACTTTTCTGGCGTACATTAACATGCTTTTTTATAGCAATATATTCTTTTGTTCTAGGCAAAGAATATCTATCCAATTCAGCCACTTCTTCATAGATTTCAGTACACTTTTAACTTCGCATGTGTGACTTCATAATTTCCCACATATTGAAAAATGTTTTAGCGAATAAAAACATCTGTACCTGATAATATGATATGACATGATATGATATGATATGATATTTATTTCGAATTCATGACATAAGCAAATTACAATAGTTTTGCAAAAACGAAATTCTACGAAATATATTATAAAATAAAATATTAAAAAACTCGTTATATAAGTCATGAAATACGGGAACACAAAAGAAGACCGCAAAGGTCTTGTCATTGGACCCTATTTCACCGCTTATCGGACATATATGTTATTATAGTTCTATGGTGTCTACTAAGTTTTAAGGAAGAGTTAATTAAATGTATCTAAAAATATATGCTAATATTATTCGTGCCGATCAAATATTCTTTTAACTTAGATTTGAATTGAGAAAACGTCTCGCGATTTACGATATCAGCTTTGTCTAGAAGGATGTTATTCCACAAGTTTGGGGCTCGATACTTTATGGAGAATTGAGAATATTTAGTCTTATACTTGGGTACTAGGATATGATATGATATAATATGATATGATATGATATGATATGAGGATACATCGGTTGTTTTGAAAATAATATCCTCTCTCAAAGCAGGAAATAGAAAAGCAATTTCCTTTATATAATATTGACACACTTGCACTAAGAAGTATTGTAATTAATACGAGAGCTCTGTCAGAACTAAAAGTCAAGGGTATTAATTTCGATTTCGTCAGAACAGTATTTGTCAGAAAATATAAAAAAATACGATTTCAAGATATTTTTTCCAGAGAAAGAGAGACTATGCTTGACCAATGAGATAGAATATTCATGAAACCTGGTGGAATTAAATGTTCAAAAATAATCTAATGTTTCATTGTTTTTAAGACCAATCTAGTAGTTGTTTACTTCACTTATTATAACAAAAAGAATATTAGCAAAGATAGCATTACCCCTGTTAGCATAACTATCAAAATAAAGTCACATTGAATCCAATAAAAATTTCACTGTGAATTTCAATCTGACACTCTTTTCATTTTGAGCACATCCTCATTCTAGTTGTTAAAGAAATTGCAAGCAGAGTGTCGGAATGGAGACAGTTTGGCAGAATACTTGGTTTAGAAAATTCATACCTTAACCAACTGGAAAAAAACTTTAAGCAAGTTCAAAAAAGAAATCGAAAGATTTTAAAAAGAATAAACAAGATTGACTCAAGGTGGGAGTTTTGGTATAAATACTTGAATGAATTTGAAGATGGCCAACTTGTTATTGAAGAAATGGAAATAGCTCATCCAAAACTATTCGGCCAATGTGGAACCTCAAGAAGTATATATTTTTTTGTCTTTCCTAGATGCCATGATCAAAATGTTTGTAATGTCATATTCTCAGAAATTAAAGAGACTTTTAAAACAAATTTCAAATGCTCTTAATTCTTTTTTTTAGCAAAACTTGAAGTTGAATATTCAATTTTCCATCCATGAATGTAGAACTATAAGCTCAATTTTGTCTATCTTATGGTTTAGAAACATTTTAGTCACTATGTCGTGTATTAAGTTTCTGTACAAAATTACACAAAATTATCGATTAAAGTTCCTAATTTTATTGATAAAGTTATCAATTTCACATCTACTTGGCATAGGGGAGGGGGGCGGATTCCGCCCCCCCCTCGATTTCTCAAGAACCAATAACCTTTGACTATTCTAACTATGCACATTAATAGTGCCTTCTTAGGTGAACAAAATGACACCATCAAATTAATGGTGACGTCATCACTTTGGAGATGACGATTTTTTGGCTTTTTGGGGTGGTGCTACAAAAATTGCTGTAAATCTTTGCCGGAACATACTCCAGACCTAAAATTTCGTCAGGATGTTCCTTTTATACTAGTTTCTAAATAAAAAGTCTCAAAATGTTCCTTAAAATTTGAAATGTTTTTTTGGGGGCGTCAAAAAATGGTTATTTTTGGCTAAAATTTCGGTGACAACTCGAGTGCTGTTTTTATTTTCGGGCTCAAACCCTGCCAAAACCCCCACTGAAATGTTAGAAAATCATCAAAACTTAAAGTTACGAAAACTTAGAAATAACGGGTTTATCTCAAAAACTCCAGAAAAAAAGGTTTACAGGGGGAGCGGAATCCGCCCCCCTCCCCATGACAAATTGGGTTAATAGAATAAACATTAATAGTAAATGGTGATATAACCTTTCTAAATGCTCAATTTTATATTTTCTTTTTCTAAATTGCCAGCTATATCGAGGCAAATTGAGATTTCAAGAAAACATAAGTTTTTTCTCCAGAACGGCTTCCATGAATGATTTCTAATATTATTTACTTTCGAGTATTTTAAATTATGATTTATCTTTTTCAAACTTTTAGACCATATGTTTATATTAGACGAATATTCTTACATCGGTCACCCATTTACCTACAAACTTATTGATTTGCCCGAAAAAGAAAAAGAAAATTCGAGAATACCCATTCCAGTTGGTTCTGAGCATTATGGAATCATCGATTATCAAAAATTCACTGATTTCATAGAAACAAGAGAGGCATATATGCATACATATGAAATCCTGAAAGATTTGAAAGCCATTGACTTTTCTAATATTGCTACTGAACACTGCACAATACTTGCAACATTGAAAACGTTTTTAGAAAGGACAAATGATCATGGATATGCTTGTAAAGGATACCACTTCAGCAAACATATTAACTTGTTTAAACGCGGTGCTTTTAGAAAAAGTGATTTTGAAGAACATTATTTATGTTTCATAGCAAATACTAATATGATATTATTTATTACCAAAGATACACGAGGAATAGGACATGCATTCCATGAATCTAAAAACAATATTCAAATAGCAAATCTCCTGCACAAAGAACTTAAGTCTAGAAACATTCTGCAAGTAAATGTAATACTTAGTTCAAGCAATGAGAAAAAAATTTTTTGCAGGGAATGTGTTGAGAACGGCTTATATGTTCATGAGGATGTATTTAGTAATTTTGAAAGGTTTTATTCATGGCACAGTAGAATTTGTAAACTTCAACAAAAAGTAAAAGCATCAACAAAAGAGACCAAGCAAGTGGAGGATGTCGAGCAAGTGTTAAAAATTAAGAAAATCATAATTACTTATGAGGCTTTAGAGAGTGAAGAGCTCCCAACGTTTTCATCTTGTTATGAAGATCAAATGGACGAAGTAAAGAAGCTTGTCTATCTTACTCCTGCTCAATATCAAGCGTTACACTCAGCGGAAAGGCATATCATACTTACTGGTTCGTATGGTAGTGGTAAAAGCTTGATTTTATTCAAAAGGTTAGAGAATGTTGTGAATGCAATGGATATATTTGATAAAGTTTACTTGATATGTAATGATCAAATGTCAAAGTTTTATGAACATATGACTAAGATCAAAAGGAAACATAAAACAAAAACAATCATAGTGTGCAAAAGCAGTGAACTAGTTGCCAAAGATGAGGTCCCTAGGCTTTCTACTTTATTGGAAGTGTTGAAACGTAAATTGGTATTTGAGATGGATTGTATACATTTATTTGTTGATGAGTTTAATGCTTCATACATTGACAATGCAGAAGTTTTGAGACTTCAATATTTACTAAACTTTTTTGTAAAATCACATATTGTTATAGGATTGCAATCTATGGAGGAAAGAATTAACAAATGCGAACCAAACGAGTTTTTCGATATTGGTTATAAGATTGATAACCTGGTCGCAACTACATCATTTACTTATTATTATCTGCGTTATTCGCTTAGAAATTCTTTGGAGATCAATAACTTTATACGCGCTACTGCAAGAAATCTTGAATCGTGTGTTACAACAATTTATGAAAATAGCGATTTTATAAGTGCTGCATCAAATGTAGACAAGGAGTATGGTAGAGAAAAAAATTTAACTAAAAAAGGATTGAAATCAATTTCCTTTCGTTATCATCAAAATGAAATATTTGGACATGCTGTTGAAGCTGGCCCAGTTGAAGTTTATTTTTATGACAAGAGTCTATCTGAAATGCTAAATAACAAAGTCCACATTTATACATCCACAATCTCGTATATTTTAAATAATGAGTGTGATTCAAAAAAATATGTTATTTGCACTTACGGCGAATATATTTATAATGCAGTTTATGGATTTCTGTCTGAGAGCTATTTTTTGTGGACAGACGTTTTTGAGGAGTTTATAAAAGATCATTGCCGTTATGATATACTGCTAACGGATTATGCAAGTGTTAGAGGTTATGAATTTCCAAATTTTATTTTTATTGATCCCTTTGGATATAGGTATTTACGATATAGAATGATCGAAAGTTTTTCACGAGCGACAACAAAACTTTATGTTATTGCAGACAACATAACAAAAACAGAGAGATCGGTTTCAAAAAATGACAAGAAAATCATCAAGGTATGGAAATCGTCGAAATCAGTAAGCTTCATTAAAATCAAATATAATAGGAAAAAAGAAAAGGTATCTTTATGGAAGAAGAAAAAATTACTCTTCTCAAAAGAGATTTTACCAAATGAAACATATCAAGATTTTCGAAGGTAAGAATTGTTCTTAGTTATATTTCTACTCTTTTATAGTAAGATGTCTGAAATTTTAACAAGAAGCTAAATGTCGTGCCTATCCCGTCCATCGTGCCTACGCGCCCACCGTGATTTAAGTGCTCAATGTGCCCATGTGCCTTATGTGCCTTATGCCCCTAACTTTGCTGTGTGTCTTATGCACCTATTATGTCTACGCAAAAGAATTTCATATTGCATCCATCAAAAACCATGAAGAGCCAATAAAGAGCCTCTCATTCATTATCTAGCTATATTGAAATTTGGCTTGTATAAGTGCTTTGAACGAAAGTGGGGAGGGGGCACCTTAACTCCTGTCTAAAACTAGAAATACTTAACTAAAAAGAAAAATGTAGTCAGTCATGATCGTGAGCCACTGTGAGGTGACAGGGTAGGCTAGAAACCAGTATTTTTCAATTTTTCTCAGATATAAGTTAATTTAAGCCAAGTGAGATTTAAACTGGGAAATGCGAGATATCTGATCTTCCGATCTCCCAGAGGTTACGTATATTCTATTTTGTGGCTCTGAGAATGAACTAGATCTAGCCACGCCGATTTTGGTGATTGAAAAACTGCACTCTGTGCTTATGTAGGAGAAAAAAGAAAATTTATACAAAGAAAATTATGGATGATTTTTACATTTAAAATTTTTAAAGGACAAAAAACTCAGAGAATTGTTACTCAGAAAGAGAACAATTATTGTAGAAAATACCAGAAATTATGTGGGTCAAATTCATATGAAACGTGTTTAATATTTTAATAATAATCCTAATAATACTTGCTTAATAATAATTTTATGACGTAATTAATATTTTTGTAAGCTTTCTAAAAAAAAATAAATTGAAAGAAAATAACAGTTTACAAACTTGTAAATATCTAAAACGCAAGCTCGACAGGCTCGTCTTTAATATTCTTCTAGTACGAACCAAAGTATTAATGAATCGTATTTAAACAGCAGTTTTGAATCGGTGCCCTGAGCACTAATACTATGTCGATAGTACTGAATTATATTTTTGCATAACTTTATATATCAATCCTTCCTGCATATGTCCTTCTTTACTAGCTATTCTTTCTTTTCAAGATTACGAAAACCCAATACGATTTCTAAGGATTTAAGAAATCTGCAGCCTGACCCTATAACATAGTTGTTCATAAATACACTTCTGTTTCGGTGGTCCGGTGACATGCTGGACTGGCTAACTATTCATCCATTTTCTGAAAATAGAGATATCTTTACTAGGCTGTCATGGGAATAATAGATAGCTGATCTGCACCAAATCAAACCAAAAATTTATTTATTTATGTATTATTATCATTATCTAGCGGCTTGTCTTGCTAAACCCATCACTGAAATCTGCAATCTCTCCCTCAAACTTCACATTTTTCCAAGTGCTTGTAAGGTTGCTAAACTCAAACCTCTTTTCAAAAAGGGCTCAAGTAGCCAACCAAAAAATTATAGGCCAATTTCTCTGTTGCCTTTGTTGTTTAAGTTTTTCGAAAAATTTGTGCACAATCAGTTACAAAAATATTTATCTAAGAATGGCATCTTTTTTGAGTTTCAATCAGGATTTAGACCAAACCGCTCAACTGATTCTTGTTTGAGCTATCTAGCAAATATAATTTTTAATGGTATGGAGAAAGGACTGATGACAGGGATGATACTGATAGACTTGCAGAAGGCCTTTGATACAATTGACCATAAAATTCTCATGAATGAAATGCAATGCTTAAATTTTAACAGGGACAAAATAAAATGGTTTGAATCTTATCTAACAAATAGGTCATTTGCTATTTCTCTAGGTACAATCCATTCGGATTTTGGCACCATTTCTTGTGGCGTTTTCCAAGGCTTAATTTTGGGTCCCTTTTTGTTTTTAATTTACGCCAATTAAATGCCCTGTGCTCTTAAAAATTCTGACCTTATGCTTTATGCAGATGATTCTTGTATTATATTTCAATCTAAAAATGTGCATGAAATTAAACAAAATTTGAATAACGATTTTTCAGAGCTTTGCCATTGGTTTGTAGATAATAAACTAAGCATACATTTTGGCGAAGACAAAACAAAATTTATACTTTTCGGCTCTAAATATAAGCTACGAAACGTTGAAGACCTTAGCATTGATTATAACTCTATAAGCATCAAGACACATTCGAAAGTTAAGTACCTAGGGTGTATTTGAGAAGAGTCTTTAACAGGGGGAGATATGGCCGGCACAGCAATATTTAAGATAATTTCCAGACTCATATTTTAAATCGAATGAACGATTTTTTGAGTCCTCAGCTATAACGAATGCCCTGTAATCAAAGCATTCAATGGAGCGTTCTTGCAAAAAGCCATTCTACAGATATTTTTAGTTGTAGAAATAGAGCAGTTTTTGGGAAGACAATGCAAGTGAAATAAAGACATTTTAACCTCAGCTTGAACTAAGAACGTCTCTAAAGACGGTAAAAGTTCTAAAATATGCTCAGCTAGAAAAAAGAACGGCTCGTACAGGAGACAAAATTTTGAAAACTGTTCAGCTAGAGATAAGAACGGCTCTAATTGGTCAAATTTCTTAGATTTCAATACGTTAGCTGTAAAAATGGAGCCATTCTTGTGCACTTCAATGACCAAAAATTAGCTTAAAATTTTCCAGCTGGCTAGAATAAAGAACGGCTTTTTTCTAGAATGGTCCCATTGGATGCTTGTGTGTAATGCTATCATTCAGCCTCACTTTGACTGTGCATGTAGCGTCTGGTTCCCTTAATGAATAAAAAAAATTGTTGATAAGCTTCAAATATGCCAAAATAAATGTATACGCTTTTGCCTTCAAGTAGGATCGAGAACACGCTCAGACGCTGATCATTTTAAGGAAAATAAATTGGTTGGACGTTAGAGACAGATTTTCTCAAATTATTTGTGCCAACACTTATACGTTTTTCGATGGTCATGCTCCAAAATATATGGAACGTATTTTTTCAAGAGCTAAAAGCACCCATTCTACTAGAAATTCTGTGAATGAATTAACCAGTCCTTCAACTAAAACTAATTTTGGCCATTTTTCTATGTCTTACCTTGGTCCCGTAAAGTGGAATGCTCTTCGAAGCGGAGAAGAAGCAACTAGCATCAATTCCTTCAAACATAATTTCAAAATCTACATGCATAGTCAAATGATCCTAAAAGAAAAAAATCCTTTCATTTAGTACAATTATTATTATTTTTATTATTATTGTTGTTGTTGTTTATTTTTTTATTTATTTTCTATGATTTTACTCTTTTGTTATTTGCAACGTTTCATTTTTTCTTTCTTTGTTTCTGTCCTATTTCCATACGCATTGCCATGGGGACCACAATGAAAATAAGGCTTCTCCAAGTCTGTCTTGTTTCAACCTAGCTGTCAGTCCGAGGTTCTAGTCTTTTTATTCTTATTCTTATTCTTATTGATCTGTTATTGTTATTGCTATTGAAAAAGTGGTCGGGGGGAGGAAGTGTTGAATATTTCTCTTTTCCAATATATTTTGCAAGTGATTTTAGATAAAAATGAATAAATAATACAATAACATCAATAAGATCAAACAAAATTTGAACTAGTAATAGCATGGATTAAAGGGCAACTGCCAGAGTTCTGGTTTCGAAGTAACTCTATCTAGGCTATTAGTTTTATTTTGGTTAGGGTTATTGAAAAAAACTTTGAGAGAAAATGAGGTCATTTAACTCGAATTCACGTAAAACGTTCCGCTATTCCCGGTATGACTAAAAACTCTGATTTACGCGTAAAGAACTTTAACTTTTATGAAAAAAAAAAAAAAAAAAAAAAAAACCCAAAGGATGACAGAGGAAGATAAAGTATTTTTTGTTATCTTAATATCGATGCAATGATAGGTTCGAATTCAATTTTGTTAATACTATTGATAACACTGTTTGCTGCCACTGTTTTCAAGCAATTCAGTTTTAATGCTCATTTTATTTACACATATAATATTGTATATGACACACAAGTTTTAGTGTTCACAAACTTTGACAACTACAAGAAGTTGTCGTCTAATTGTCTTCTCTGTTGTATAGAGGTTCTCTGTAATGTCATCTTCGTTTTAGGTATCCCTGGAGCAAAAGGCCACTTCCAGTTTTCAACAATGCAGGTAATTGAATTTTTTTGGATTAAAATATAAACAAGAAGAATCTTTTTATTTAAGGACTTCAAGTTTTCATTCATTGAACTTAAAATTCTATTTTCCTGTTCTAAAAGTAGCTCTTTCATCATTTTTTCATGTGATCTAAGCCGAGCATATTCATATCATCTTTTTCCGTCAGTGCAGTTATGTTATCACTATTATTTTTTGACGGGATTCGGCCCGACTGTTCAATGTCGACATTATCGGAGGAAATAGACCCATTATCTATGAGGTGTTGTAGAGATTTATTGACTATGTCAACGGAGGTTTCTTCTTCAAGTAAATTGTTTAAATGCTTGCAAATGTTATTTGAAGTGGGCCTCTTTCTGCTAACTCTTTTAACGTGCAAAAATGCTTCATGTACATTGTCGTTTAACGAGCTCATAATATTTCTGACAAATGGCTTTTTAATTAGTCGACTTATTACGATGAGAAAAAGCGGAAGATATTTACAAGTTGTAATCTCAGTTGTTTTTTAAAAAATCGATATTTTTCAGAAAATTTCAATTTGTTCTTGATAACCATCAATGATTTAAACCAACAAATACCAGATTGAAATTGTACACAACTTCATGAACCAAAACATATAAATATTTGCAACAATATAGGAAAACAAAACTAAAAATATTTATCACTTTCTGAGCTAAAAAAGACACGTCCTCTCACTATTAACATTATAATGATTCAAGCTGATTGATTGATGATTGATTGATGGCTGATTGATTGATTTAGAATAAAGAATATGATAAAATAGAACAGCTCTTAAGACTTTTTACGGACACCAATCTGAATCATTAGTGTCGTCGCTATTACTGTTCGTGGGAAATTAGGACAAAAGCTCCTATTAACTGCTACTTGGCACTTTCTCTTTAACATCTGATGAAAAATCATAATTGTTTTATTGCGAGCTTTTTGTCGGTCCTCCTGATTTTTTGATTCGCGAATGTCTTAATAATCGATTCCACTATCTTTTCTTGCTTGCGGTATTAAAGTCATTACAATTTTTATCAGAGAGAAATGAAATATTGAAAACGTGGCGTTACTTTCCTTGTCATAACAATGCAAAAATGTTTCCCCTATCATGCTCCTATGGAGAGGTGTCCGGTACATAGAGGTTTGTTCGAAATCTATTTGCCTTTCATCAATAGTACAAACTTTAAAAATCTTTAGGCTCTTTTAGGGAATTGTACAGTGCTGTAGATACTGATTGACTTAAGACAATAAGTTGGAGTGATAAAGAATCACTGTAAACTTTTAATCAACAAAGTCTATGCACTGATTCTGCCACGTGGACAACCCATAGCATTGACCAGCGAGGGAAAGGTATAAACCGTCGTCTGGATTGCAGGCTAAAATTACCAGGTAAAGTCTACTTTTACAGTCTGAATATCCTTATATCTTTAGAAAAGCGAGAAAGGTTCGATATGGAAATGTTCCTGTTTAGGGGATGTAAACAATCGAATTCTAAAATTGAGTCAAATACCTTAGACATCTTGATATAAGAGAGGCTGTTCGGCTGTCTAAACCAGACCACTAAGATTTTAACTGTGAGGATGCGGTCAGTATATTTCAAATTTAAATACAAATTGAGGACCAATCTTTTTTTATATTTTTAGAAATTTGAAAATGACGTAAAATTTCTTTAGATTTACTATAGTTTCATAATTCTTTTAAAGAACGTGAAAAATCAATGAAGATAAATTTTCATTTATCTTTTCAAGAAAAGAAAATTTTTAACATGGTGGTCTGGTTTAGTCTTGCGAACTATATCAAGAGATTGACCCACCCTAGATTTTGTCCTTTCCCGAGAAAAGTGGCTGTTGTGGAGAGCTGTCCACCGTATGCGATTATCTATGTGATAAGGAGGTTTCTTTGTACAGTATTTAAAGAATCATCGGGCCTTTTTTAAATCTTTTTTTCTTTCTTTTATTTTTCGTATAAATTCGTCTTTTATCACCAATGATGACAATCCGCAAAATCGTTTTCCTGGTGTGAAGTAGCAGTTTCTTTCGACATCTCAGCTACATCAAACAACTGCAATATTTATTTTCAATTAAAACTTATGGCATGTAACTGTTATCTAAAGAAATTGCCTATAAGAAATATCAAGTAATGACAATAAACCGAGATCCGTAAGCATATCGGTCTCGGAATCCCTTTTTTGGGTCTAATTAGGGTCAAAAACCAAATTTACTTTGCTCCATGTAGATATTAATTTTATGTCTTAGATAAGAAGCCCAGATGAGCTTATCTTATCCGAGCGAGAAATCAAACTAACTGCGCAAAGGTGACAACTAAACAATCACATAATAGTCTAAATTTACCCCTTTACATAAAGTTAGGAATTGTGCTTATTTTGCTATACTCTTTCCGTGTAAAAAACATAGACGGCAACGAGGCAAGTTTGATTTTCAGACAGAAAAATTAGGACCGACAAGCAGCTTGCAATATAAGGGCAATAATCATTTTTCATGAGAAATTGAAGAGAAAGCGTGAAGTAGCGGTGAATAGGAGCTTTTATTCTAATTTCTCATGGATAGTAATTGCGACGACTCTGATGATTCAGATTGGTGTCTGTTAAAGGTCTTAAGAGTTATTCTATTTTATCATCGTCGTTGCTAAAACTGGGAATGAGAGGCACGAGGGGAACAACAAAGGAACGAGGATGAACCGCAGGGAACGTCAAGTAACCAGCTCAATCGTGAAGTAGGGTGCGATTATTCGGCGCAATAAGTCTGCAAAGAAAACTGGGAACGACACTGGCAGCTTTTCTTTTTATTTTTTTGCTCTTTACTCTCCAAACAGAATTTGCATTCATTTCTCGATGTAAATTTCTTTTCTGCGCAAAAAATTATGTTTTTAGAAAAGATTTATGTGTGAAAGAAGTTTTAAACTGAGAAAGGAGAAAATTGATTTTTTAAATAAATTATTTTGAACGTTGTATCTCACTTTTGAAAATATGGTGTGGAATGCACTAAATTTTTGTCTTTCTGCTAGACATGGCTTGGCCTAATTTTTCGTTTCATTACCCACTTTACTTTCCTTCTCATCGTCCAACGATATTGATGCTAATACAGCTTTATTATGAATATTTTCAATTTTCTCAACTTTAAGTTTCAAACCCTCACTGTAGTGAATATTACTATACTGTACTCTACTAGAAAAACGGTTTAAAAATAAAAATATAAATAAAGCCTTTATGGCGAGACAACAAACTTCTTCATATGCATGCAATGGAGCAATGTTGCATAGCATGCTCACGAAAAATCGTTTAGTGCTCCCTCAGCTTAACAAATGACACATGAAACTTTCTAAGATCAAAAGTAGCTCGTTTAAACACTTACAAAAAATTCTTTCTGGTCCTCAAATTTGGCTTAAAATAAACCAGTCTTGTTTTAGTCAGAAAAAATTCAACCCGCGACAAGTGGAACTTCTGCTTTGTTAATTATAAATGCAATTATTTCAGTATTTACCAACAGCAAGAGTGGATTCCTCTCTATATATAAAAGCTTGTTCACTTATTTCGGCAGGGGTGTTAATATTGTAATCCTAAAGAAACCGACTCAACTCTTCGGAAAATTCTTTGTTTGATTAGTGTCACTTTCAAAAAGTGCAAGTAAACCTCGAGCCACGGGTTTTCACAATACTTCTTAGAGCTCTAACAACACCCGTGCCTGTAGCAAACGCCCGTTCAAACTTTCGATGGTCGTTCCCCACGTTCCTTTACTGTTGCTAGCCGTTCCTGGTCGTTCCTCCCGTTCCCAGTTTTAGAATCGCTGATTTTATCATATTCTTTAAAGAGTTAAGTACTGCAAGCGAGAAAGAGTGAGTCCCATTTAACTAATTACCATTGGTTGCCACATGTTGATTTTGAGTCATTAATATTCAGTGAGAAATAAAAAGTTAGTACAGTTAATAGTAGTAGTAGTAGTAGTAGTAGTAGTAGAAGTAGAAGTAGTAGTAGTAGAAGTAGTAGTAGTAGTAGTAAGGGTAGTTCTTCCTTTATCGGAATACGAAAACTTGTTTTGAACCGTTTTTGGCGGTTTTATCGCTGGTTTTATAGAATTTCTTTAATAAATTATATACAGACGGGGGGTTATTGCTATTGAGTTTTAATCATTTATTTCTCAGTTTTGACAATCGCACCAAGCAATACTTTCATATTAAAAGTAAAATTTTGTTTCTTTTTTGCCCTTTATCATCAGAAATATTTTTTGATGATGAAACGTAGCAACAACTTTGCAGGGAATGTTTTATTTAAAATTTGATCCCTGGTTTTTCTTTTATTTTAAATTCGTAATACAGGCTTACGTCAGCATTTTCAACCTATAGTGTTTTGTTATTTTTTGAAACATGTTTAATGATCTGTCGATTGATGTACAAGTTTTTGAAATTCGAGAAAAAAATTTTTTCCTGACCGAAAATCCTATTTTTGCATGTCACGTGACCCAGAAAAAATTAGAAAAAATGGACAGGGCGAAATTTTCGTTTAAATCATGCCTATATGACGATCCATCAGTAAAATTGAAGGTTAGGCAAGAAATCACGTTCTTACAGGCATTCCCCTGTCTATTTAGACCGGGAACAAATTGCAAGAGAAATTATAGTATGTTTTTTGTCTCACTTTATATGTAGGTGATCATATCCTGAAAGTTTGCTGTGACTTGCCTTTGCAATTTTTAGTAATTTTATTGCTTGTATTGAGCGTTATAACGCACCTTTATCAGGAAATTGGTGATCTTGAAAAATGCAACTCAGCAACGTTTCTTCCAGTTCAAATGTTTTTCTGAAGTTTATTTCCAATTATAAAAATCAAGAATGACTAGTTCTTCGTCCAAATATTAGTAAAACTTATAAAAAGACTTTCTCACTTCTGTCCGGGCACCTAAGTTAAATAAGGAGGGGGGTTGAAATATGAGAAATAAATTTGTACAAAGTTATGTTTAAGTTATTCGCCAATCTGAACATGCAAAGAATGGAAATAATTGTTTTTTATAACTTGCCTTGTTGACTTGCAATAACATCTGATTTAATTTGAAAACCTTTCCAATAATATTTTCTCTGAGACCAAGACTGAAACGTAAAACACTCTTAAGTTATGATTCTAAACCCATCTAAGGCTTGGCCTTTTATTTATCAAATGAACAAACTTTCAAACTACTTATCTAATTACCGTTAATCTTGACAAATTATTAGAACGACCCTTTGTGAGCAGTTTAAAACCATTTTAGATTGATGACGAAAATGGGTAACCTTTGATCCTATATTTAATAGAGCATATATCAGTTATGAGAGAATATTCTTCCATGCAGTTTTCTACAACATAACTACTATAATGAAAACTGAAGGGGATCAAACTGACAGCGGGGGACCTAGAGGTACCAAATAAGGAACCTAGGGGAGAAGAACCTACTAAAATAAGAAGAGAAGTGCGAGGAACTATTAAAACCCATGGTGAACTTTTATAAAATTAGTTACCAGTCCACTAAATAATTAGATTTTATTGCGAGTAATAACAAGTAGCTTTGACATCTAATAAATTAATAAGTCTCTAAACTCCTCAGTACAACCGTAGTAAAAAAAGCCACATCGTGCATGAAATAGCGAAAGTCTAATTTATTCTCTATAGTCAGCAGGCAGCCTGGTAAAACCTCCATGAACACATTTTAGCAGAAAATTTAGCAAACTTCTACAACTTAACTTATCGATCTTTTTTACGCAGGCCTTTAATAAGCGCCGGGCCTAATTCCGCCACCCGCAATTTTCTGCGTAACGCCATTTAGGGCCGTAAGTTTGGAACTTGAAGAAATCAGCGACAAAAGATTCAGTTTTTAAGATTTTTTGCTCAATTGTTTTATTCTGATTTTAGCAAGTGCTGCATATATGGTCTTTTCAATTCATCTCCATAATATAACACATTGTAAACTATGCATAATATGGAAATTGATTGAGTTTTGCCGATATTGAAATTTCTCAAATCCTAGACTAATAGCTCGCAGAACTTGGGAATATCTTCCCTTGAAAAAAAACTTAATTCTTTAAAGCTCTACTTTTAATATTACAAAAATTTAGGACTAAGAAGCCAAAACTGCTTTGAAAATCGACTCCAGTTTTTTTTTTAAAAACAACTATTTTTTAGCCCTACTTACGCCAGCCCTTTTTACTCCGGCACTTTTAACGCCGCACACCAAAATATTAAACGGATGGCGTTCAGATGAAAGATTTTCATTGAAAGAGAATAAAAAAACCTACTGAATACTGCTATCAAACAATGTTGCATGATAGGAGAACTTCCCCCAGTAAATTGTCACCGGGAAAAATACCCCCTGTCGTATTATCTCCTTGAAGATTTCCCTTCCTGCCAGAAAAATTGCCTGCCAGTTAAACTGCCTTTGTTTAAATATTATCATTTTGGCGAAGATTATAAGGCTTTTCTATAAAAATGAACATTTCGTTCATACTATCTGGCGCTAACTCTCTTTTAAAGTTCTGTTGATGGACAGTGGCTGTTTTATTCTGTTCAAGAAGTTCTTCAAAAGAGGTTTTATAATCTTGATAAAAAGTTCTCAATGCTCTTTCATAAATTCGATTTATTCTATTGTTTAATGTCCGGCTATGGAACATCCAAACGACTGGACAGTATGAAAATTGCGATCCTATAAAAGAGTTGAAAACAAGCTTACGCTTTTCCAGACTCATAAAAGGAGATACTCTTGCAAGTGCACTACGTTTTTGAAGGTTCGTTTGGAGGGAGGAGAGAGTAACTACATAACTGTTTGCACATACAGACACATGACGTATAAAACACTTAGTCAGCAACAGCGTATGTGCCAGAACACTATCACAATCATGCAGTACGTTGCAAATGTATTACCTCTGTTACTTTGCCTAAGGAAAGACAAAATACTTTTTTTACTGATTTGCTGACTCACTTACTTTAGAAATCTAATTCGGGTCAATTTTCCAGGAATCAGTTTTCTGATTGGCAACTGGTTTCCAAGAGCTATATATATACAGGGCAATCTTCCATGAGAGGGGCAATTTAACTGGCAGTCAATTTTCCAAAGCACAATTTTAGGAAGAGGAAATTCTTCTTGGAGTGTTATCTAGAGGTCAATCTTCCAGGGAGGCAATATAACTGGTAGGTAATTTTCTGGGGGGAGGGAAATCTTCCAGAAGGGCAATTTGGCTTTGTACTTTGAAACATTTCCCTTTCTCCGTATACTATCAATTTTCCCTTAGATGCCAACGTTTAGATTGTCGTCAATTGAATAAAAAGGATTCCATTTTAGTTTCCCCTAGGTTCACAAATTAACTCCTAAATTTGGTTCCCGGGTTTCTCATTTGTTGCAACTAGATTCCCCGGGCTCATTTTATAGCGATAGTAGTTAAGTTTTTCTAGACCCGGACCAAACAGCTTGCTTATTGGTAGCTGAAAAAGCGTAGCTTTCTTCTCAGATGAAGTTTAGGAAAAGTCACTAATTCTCTTTGCACTATTTATTTGTTTATGAGCAATGAACAATAATATAGCAAAGTAGTGGAATCGCTTATTCATTTTATTCTGTTGAAGTTTGGTTAAATCAAGCATAATTTCCCTAGCTGATTTTTTAAAAGTTTTCCTTGGGAAATGACATCATACATTAACCCTATTTCGGATGGGCTTTCTTGGGTGCTGTAAAAAGGTGGGGGGGGGGGGGGGGAAAATTACCCACCCCTTTCTAAAACCCGAAACACCTAACGAAACTAAATGAAAATTGGTACGATGGTAAAACAACATGTGAGCTTTAAAAAAATACCAAAGTTGACGTATCACTTTCTATTACAGATCACCGTAATTGCAAAATTTTTGCATGCCCAATTGCAAAAAATGAAAATTTGATGATGTCATCAAAAATTGTCCAAAATTGTTCCATGCTACTTAGTTATTAATGAAAGAACCAAAGTAGATTAAAAAAACAAGATTGAAAGCAAGAAGTTTGAAAAATATTGGTTTTTCCTGAATTTTTTATCAAAACACAGCAAAATTTGGTTATACCGTGCTTCAGAAACATGGAGACTACTTTGCGGTTTTTTCGCTATAAAAAAACGTTTGACAGGGAGGGGAGGGGGGGGGGTAAATTTTTTTTTCATGAAAGTGGACCATAGGTTAAGAAAACTAGAGATGAGATCTTTGACGTCACAATCGGTAGCTTTGATGGTGCTGAGATTTGCAAACTTTTAAGCCTCTCTCTCTTAAATAAACTTAACAGCGTTATCGATTCTGGTGATTTTGGTTTATACAAAGATGATGGTCTGGCTGTGTTTGAAAACCTCAGTTGGCATGAATCAGACTAAATAAGAAAGAAAATAATTTCCTTATTTATAGAAGAACAGCTCAACATAACAAATTGTAACCTAAAATATGCTGACCTCCTTGACGTCTCTTTTGACTTATATAAAGTTATTTATAAACCTTATAACAAGCCAAACAATAATCCGAGATATATCAACTTTATGTCAAACCTAATATAATTAAGGAAATGCCTCAAGTAATGTCCAAATGAATATCATTGAATTCATCTAACAGTGATGTCTTTGAAAAGGCAGCACCCTATCATAATAACATACTTAAAGAAGAATGATAAACAAAATTATATAACATATATGAAAAGGCATGAACCACGATAGATATAGATATATGTAGATGAAAATGTAAAAATAGGTAGATGTAGATGTAGATAAAATCTAGCCAAGATCAAATAATTCGAGTTAATTTGCTGATGCCTAATTTGGTTCAGACTTGTTCTCCCTAAAAGCATTGGTTAGAAATCAAACTTAAGTACATGATCAAGTCCTGAACCTTGTCACCAGATGGTCAAGATGATTTGAATGTTTATTGTAAGGATTCTCAAATCTGATCAGTTGGCAATATAAATTTTTTTGTTCACTTTCCTTTTTCGTATGTTTCAATGTTCTGATCTTTGAGCAAAGTCATAGTCAAATCTGTTTGTAATCTTCAACGATTATAGCCTGTCATAGCTCTTCTTCCATTGATATGTGCTTATTTATTTACTTATTTTTTTCTGTTTTTTTTTTTTATTAATTTTGCATTCATATGTTCTCATGTCCGTTCTTTTATATCTTCTTTAAAAAGAATACTAGTTCATCGGGTGACTTTTCACCGTTTACCCAAGCAGTACTGTTTATGTCTTCTTCTTGGATAAAATGTGCAAAAATTGTAACCTATGATTAAGATGTAACCCTTGCATTTTGCAATTAAGTATTATGCGTTTTTTGATTTAGAGTAGTATTTTGGCCGTAAAATAACCGCTTTCAGTCTAAAGAGCTAATTTGCATTATCTTTTTAAAGCACATGTAGGTAAACCAAAGCTTAAACCTTGAATGGAAAAGCTGTTGCTATATTGAAACACTTTAGAAGGTCATATGTTATATCTGAATATCTATACAATGATAAAATAAATTTGGATTCAATTTTATTAATAATATTTAAAACAGTGTTTGCTGCTAAAAAAGATTGGACTCAGTAAATGTTTGCACTGCATATACATCTCCTTGACTCTACACAACTCTATTTGCTAATGAATATTTGATAAAGATTAGCAAAATTTCAGTTCCTTATTATTATCATTTTTTTACCTTAATTATGCTTGAATCGCTAATAGTTGCTACAAAATGCTAAAAATACACGTGGTTTAAGAAAAAACGTCTAAAAATCCTGCTTTTTGTTTTTTTTTGTATTACTTTTTGCTTTTTGTCCGGGCTAGAGTAAAATATCAGAACGTTTACCAATTTTAGTGATATCTCTCTTTTCAAGACCAGAGCCCTAACGTACCTGAGAGCTCTAACATACCCGAGTCTTTAAAATATATTTTAAAATATAGAGTGTTATCAAAATTTGTGTTTGCAGTAAAGACTAGTTAAAGCTATTCAGTGTTAATGCTCATTTTACTTACATATGCAATATGCTGTATGTCACACAAAATTTAGTATTCACAAACTTTGATAACTACAAGAAGTTGTCGTCTAATTGTTTTCTCTGTTGTGAGTGTGTTGACTGTAATTTCATCTTTATTTTAGGTATCCCCGTACCAAAAGAATACTTCGAGATTGTGGCAATGCAGGTAAATTAATTTTTTTAGATCAAGTAACAAACAAAAACAAAGACTAAAAGCTTGCAAATAAAACAAATTATAAAAAAAAATGATAACTAGAGCGCTTAGCGCTTCAAAAATTTCCGTTTCCCAGCTATGATTCCAAATCTATAACCTTAAAAAATGCTACT
>JANSTP010131005.1:0-12708 GCA_025330745.1 Cladonema radiatum | reverse complement strand
AAATATTATTTACAACAGAATCTATTAAAAAATGTTATTACCGGGGGGCGGGGGGAGGGTTAGGAACAGGGTTAAAAAAAAGAAAAAAATACAGAAAGTTCATTCATTTACACGTTTAAACAAACAAGTGCCCTTTTTAGACAAATTCCTTCAACCAAAGGAAAATTTGTTCTCCTTCTTATTTCTTATAACAGATATTATGCTTAAAGAAATGCTTGAACCTGATCAAATATGTTTGAACCGAAATGAGCCAATCACATTTGAAAAAAATTTACGCTGAGTCTCGGGTCTCGGAGTCTCGGGCCCCATGATCTCGGGTCTCACTTTTCAAGTATGTCTATTTAAATAATGTTAATGATCAAAGGTATTTAAGAAAAACGTTTTACCTGTTGTTCATAACTTTTATCGCAAATATTCTATGTAAACATGTTTCATTAATTCTTGCATAAATGTGTTTCATAAATATTATTTGTATATATATGTTTCATAAATTCTTTAATAAATATAATGTTTCGTAAATTATTGTGGTAAATTGTAAATATCAAATGTAAATATGCTCCGTTAGTTTGTTAGCTCAAAACGATACTTCAAAGTGCGATAAAAGCAGAAATTAAATAGTAAAAATGGTAGCCATGTTGTATGAAAGTGTTGTTTTTTAAACGTTTTACTGAATGTAGAAAATTTCAAGGAACTTTGTGGCATCATTTGGCATGAATACATTATTTTATGTGTCTGTATAATGTAATTAACGTTCTCATTGTTGAACAAAGAACTTTTAAAGAGTTCTAATTTATTTTTAGAACTCAAGAGTACTTTCTAACGCAGAAAAATAAACATTGGAATTAAATGGGGGTAAAGTGGTTTATTGAGCCGATGAATTAGTTTTAAACGTTATACATTTCGGATAAAAAAATTTTCATCAGTTACGAATAACATGGTGTTGTGTCAAAGTTATTTTATTGACTCAGCAAACTAAGTTTGAGGATCACCCATACTGTTTCAATCAATACAAAAAGACCTCTGTCGTACCGTTGAATTACTTAAAAAAATATAAGGCCTTTTATTGAGTTAGCAAATTAATTTGGAACATTATCCATTTCATTTCAGTGAATAAATTTAGAACTCTAAAATAAATTATTCTTCAAAAGTTACAAATAGAGGCAGAGTGCTATCATCAGACTTTTGTTATGTGCGAATGAATTAACTGAGAACATTATCTATATGTTCATGAAAAAATTTAGAATTTTCAAACAAATTGTCTAATTCAAAAGTTATGAATAAAATAAGGAGGTTTGTTGTTGAAGAGCTTTTTTGTCAACTCAACTAATCAATTGAGGACATTTATCAATATGAATTAATTTAGATACAACTTTTGAATTTCTAAATGCGCTCACTGAAATTTGAAAAAGTTGTTAGAATTTAATTCGGAAGTTTACTACTCGAAATTTTGATAAAATATTTTAATTGGATTTTTTAAGCTTTATATTGAAAATGGCTTTTTGACTCCTTATTTTGAAATAGTAGCCTACCAAAGATACTCAAAAATCTTTTCGAGATATTGAATCATTAAGACATATTTTGACCGTTGTTCGAACGTTTATGTTGATTGCTTATTTTATTTCTCTTTAGTGTTTTTGCCCTATTTCTCATTATGCCCAATAAAGAGTTCTGATTGTCGACTCGTGTATTTATTATTTTGTATTCAATTCTGTAACTTTTGATTTCCACTTTATGGTATTGCATTTTTAATTGAATAGTTTTATGTACAGCCAAAACGTGACTGATTATTTGCCCTGCTTGCGCCTACACATATAATGCCTTCTGACTATAGGTAACATTTGTTAATAGGTATTATGCGACTCACTGTACGCAATCAAAAATACCATTTTACAATTGCAATAGTTTTCAAGCCTTGTTATCCAGATTTTCGATAATTTGAAGAAAAAATTCCAGTTTTCTATAATTTTTATTGGACTAAAGCTATGTTTGATCAACCTTTTCCTATAAACCTTATAGAGATATATTTATTCTTTTGATCTTTCTTGCCAAACACTCTAGTAACCTGAAATATTAATTGGTATCAGGAGTTTTATTCCCATAGCTATTATGGCTCTTGATTCAGTTGGCATCCTATATCTCTTGAGGTAAACAAAATTGAATATCCCCAGTTCTAAACAACTTTATTTATTTTTTCGACGACACTTGGTACACATAAAATGTTACCTAAAAGGTGAGAAATGTTTTTGAACCACCCTTTGCTAATGTCTTTTTATTTTGTTGGTGCAGGTTGGGAGGGGATTGAAATTATTCAACTAGCCCAAGTTCGAAACAGAAAAGATTTAATTTTTCTTGGAATTTCTGAAAGAATTTCAAAGAGAATATATTGAAGAATGCATCTGGGAGATTCTAGATTAGATTTCTTAGGAAAGAGTCAAAAGTTTAAAAGTTTGAAAAAATTCATTTTTTCAGGAGTTCGGATACGGGCCCCTAATAAATCAAATGTCTATCCAAACAAACAAGTGAAGTGAACTACATTTGATTCCATGCAACAAAAAACGGACGTATAAACTAGACATAAGTTACTTTATGCATTAATTTTATAGACATATTGTAAATATGTAGATATATTTCTGAATTTGGTGGTTTCCAAAAATGGTGCAGTTTTTTTACTGGCCAGCCATCTCTGCCATCTTCGACATCTAAAATCTGAAGTTCTATGATGGGGAAATCTTTATATGATGAAACTAAAAAAATTACTTATCTTAATATACAATGAGAATAATCACAAACAATCCATCAGTCAGTTGATTAAAATCAGTCAGTTGATTAAAACATTACATTTCAGTAAAATGTTCTTGTAATACTTTACTTGATAAAACAGACTGATTGGCATTTAAACCCATTTAAAACATTATTTTTTTAAATTTTGTGTGGCAGCTATTTGAAATATCAGCTGCATAAACAAAACGGCATTCCACAAGGCTTTTTCTGGCGCCCCGCAAGGCTCTATTCTCGGCCTGACTTTGTTTAATTCTTTTTATAAGCGATCGTTTTCTCGTTATTATTGTTGCATTTCATAACTATGCTGATGATAACACTCTTTCCTCTTCAGCAAAATCTGTTGATACTCTCATCCACACTCTTGAAAGTGAATCTAAAGTTGCTACAGATTGGCTCAAAAACAATTGTGTGATTTTGATCCATCGATACCTAACAAATTCCAATCCATCTTTGATCTACTCATGATAGTGTAAAACTGTTGGGAATAACTATTGATAAAAATCTAAACTTTAATAACCATGTCTCAAAATGCAACAAGCATCTGTTGTAGTTAACAATAGTTATAGTTTAATTGGGCTCTCTAAATGCATTGATGAGATTCTCAATTCTAAATTCTAGATTCTCAGCTCTGCTCTCAATTTTAAACAAAAAAAGTATTGATTAAGTCTTTTGTTCTATTAATTTTCACATAGTTTCCCCTAGTCTGACATTTTTGTAGTGCTGAAGAAAATTGAGAATATTTTCAAGACAGGGTTACGCTTTTAATATGCAAATGTAACCAGTTCTTATGAGCAACTACTCTGTAAATTTGGCAAAGTAAAGATGACTGTGCGACGTTCAAGGGTTCTATGCATTGAAATTTGTAAAACTCCAAACGACTTAAGTCCTCCATTTATGAAAGAAATTCTCCATCTATCGAATAATGGTAAACAGCAAAGACTACAAAACTTAAGTAATCTAAAACATCATAGACCAAAGCAAACTAGTTTCGATGAAAGAAGTATTAAAACACTTGGACCTAAAATTTGGAATAATCTGCCAAACCAAATAAAAAATGCTGAAAACGTAAGTGTTTTTAAAACGCTGGTTAAGAATTGGGATGGGCCTCAATGTAGCAGCCATTCCTGCTCTTGAGTCAATTCTTTGTTTTTTTTATTTTTTTTATTTTTCCTTTTTTTTTTCTATCGTTGAATTTCATTAGCCTACTCTTGTCAAAATTCAGTTGTTTTAAGTCTAGCATGTTAAATAAATTATTTGGATCTTCTTTTATATGATATCTGAAGTTTTTAGAAATTTTCTTGGTATTTTTTTGCTGATTTTTGTACATGGCTATTTTGTAGAAGCAAAAAGGCATTAAAATTGCGTAAATCTAATAAATTACAACTAAATTCATGATTATTTATCACTTTGAAAGAGATAAAAAAATAACAATTTTTGAAAATAAATATTTTTTTGGTCCGGAACCAAATCATACCCCTTAGTGATGACTTCATCACTTTTAAAATTTTTTAGCCAAAATGATGGCAGATAAATTTTATCAAAATCACCCATAAATTTTTGCCTTTCAATTTGTAATATTAGTGCTATAAAAACTTTTCCCTCGTTGGGGGGGGGGCTACAATAGAGTCTAATAGAGTTAAATTTGGGAATTTTAAATTTGCAGGGAGGAGATAGAATAAAGAGGAAAGCAATCTTCCACCTATATCTTAGCCACTTCTTGACTAATCAATGAAATTTTTAAAAAATGTTGTATAAAGTGTAATGTTGTATAAAGAGTCTTCAAAGACAACAAGGAAGATAAGCAGCTTTTACCTGAGGAGATGTTGAGATGTCTTCCTTCATTTGTTTCATCACATCATTATGTAAAATAACTGAGTCCAAAGCCCATCCTTTGTGTGCCCTGGTCACTTCTTGACGCATGGCTGTAAGAAAACCCTGTGGATTGAAGAAGCCAGTCATCCAAAAGACTTTAGGTCTTCCTGAGAATATCCAAGAGGAGAATTGCTGATTACGTTCAACAAGCTCTGTAAACCAAAAACCAAGGGTGGAAGATTCCCATGATATCTATTTTAAGAAAATAAATCAAAATCAAAATATCAGGAAAAAAATTTTCCAAAATTTTGAAAAGTATTAACTTTGTTACTAAATTGATGCTATTGTTACTGTTATTATTGTTTTCATTATCATCAATAGTATTAATACTCAACTGTAATGGGATGTGTGGGCTGTTTTGAAATTGTGGTCACAATTCCAAAATTTAAGAGCTTAAATCTTAAATAACTGGACTTCTACTATACCATTTCTAACTAAACTTGGTACACATTTACCCAAAGTGGTCCTACAGATTCTTCACCCATTTTGGTAATAGCCTATGATGTCATTGAAATGTCAATTTTGAAATTTTTTGTAACTTCCCCTGTGCATTGCTTTCATTGACCAAACTTGTTACACTTGATACATACTTCATATGGTTCTGAAGGTTTTCCAAGCCAATTTCAAGGGTTTGTTGCTATAACAAGTGCCTACGATGTCATTGGAAGGTCATTTTTCAAATTTTCATAATAAGCTGCAAGCAGTGTCGTTGGCTAACGCAGTCCCAGATCGCTATGCAATCTGTTACCTATATCAATACTCTAAAATGTCTCAGACATGCTTTAAATTGTTGGTCATGTTATCAAGTTATTTTATAAATGTTACTGCATTTATAAAATCATAAGTGGTTCAGATGTTATAGGATTCAAATAATAGATTCCTCTTCCAAATAAGACCTCGCAAACAATTTCAAAAGCCGACCATTTTATGATGTCATAGGCCGTTGCCATAGCAACTAACTGTCAAAATTGGACGTACATTCTTTAGAAACAGTTGGGGAGGATGTGTACAAAGTCTGGTTGACCTCATAGGCCGTTGCCATAGCAAGCAACCCTCAAAATTAGCCTAAGCATTTTTGAAAGTATATGATGTATACTGTACCAAGTTTGGTCACTAAGGCAAAGTGCAGGTGAAATTATAGAAATTTTTCTCCATTTCCATTATCCCCTACTACCAATGAATAAAACTTTAATATCTACAGAAAACTGCGGGAAGATTGAAGAAGCTTCACTGAAAAATTTTTTATCGTTTTCTGGTTGTTGTTTTTTTTTTTTCTAGGGAGTTTTGAGCTAATGAGAATACAACTTTAACAGGAACTTTTTGCGACATATGCCACTTTTTAAGTTAGTGTTAGTATTCTAAATCTTACATATTGGTATTATTTAAAAAACTTTGGTTGATGTAAGTGTTAATATATATAGGTTATTTGATAAATGTGATAAATTTCCTTTTCATATTATACAAATACCTGACCTTTCTGGTAATTTACCAGAACATATTTTCTATGGTTCTACTATCTCTGAAATCTTAAGGATTGCCAGAACTTCTTTAAAGAATGCTCAAAAGGTTCTAAAAAGGTGCCTGTAATAATCAATTGCTACAAATATGTAGCAAAGCCTATCGCCATCACTCAGAGGCTTTTACTTCGTTTTACAAATCATCTCATGAAATTCTGTTTGACATTTGACAACAATTGAGTGAAATAAATTAAGATTTGTTTATATTTCATATCAAACATGATGACATAATGATCTTCTTCTTTGCAATATATAATTATCTTCTCACTTCATCAGCATGTTGTATACATGTTTAGCTTTTTTACTCTCTTTTATTCTACTTTCTTTTCTTTATACTGATTAACTATGTCCTGTATTTTTTGTTTTGTATGTGTATGTGTGTGTGTTTATTTGGTATTGATTATCGTTAAAGGTACTTCATTAAGTATATCGTTAAATATGTTTACCGTTAAGTGTACATCCTATATGTGCCATTTATGATTTGATCACATGAGAAGGTGATGATGTTTTCAAAAATTTGAAAATTGCTAATTTGGAAAAAAGGCCAACATTGTTGAAAACTGATGGCAGAATGGCGTTAGTTACTTCATAGTAACATTGATTACGTACACCAGTTTCGTTATGGTCTACCATCCTGAGAAGTTTCAACATAAGATGATTATCAGTTGTTTATTTATCATACAATTAGTATTTTATTGGTCAATATTGCTACTCCTAAGTCCAAAAACGAGTGCATGGTCAGGGGAAGGGTCATGAGGGGAGGGGTCAATTTTTTTTTCAAAAGCTGCACAATTAAATCTTGGAGTAGTTTTGGAGAAATTGAAACTTTTTTCTTTTTTTTTTTGGGGGGGGGGCGGTGGTGGGGGTGTAAAATTACAAACCCAATCAACACAAATAGGATTAAGAATAAACAAAGTGCTTCTACTCTGTCTACAACAAAAGTATTTAATAAAACATAAGATCTGGTATGCATAGGCATTCCCAAAGTTGGAAAATACCTTTTTTGCAAAAGCTGAAATTCGCAGAGCACTAGCCATATCCCGATTTTTCAATCTATACAAATCGTAAAGAAGCAAGTATTCACTCTCATCAATTATTCATTTGAATACGGATATCTCTAAAGCATGGTATTTTTACATTTTTACAAAAATGTTTAACATTAGAGCTTCCCTAGGCCGTTTTCAAACTTACGGTTCCAAGTACAGTGCCTAAGAGGCCATTTCAAACCTCACTTAAAGGAGAATGTATTCTCTTCTAATGTGACCAAAGCCCATTGTAGGGAGGCTTTGGTTTATAAGATAGAACATGTTTCAACATGTTAAATTTTGTCTTGACAAAAACTCACATTTCTGAAACAGCTGTGATCCAAAGGATTAAATTTGAAAATGAAGAGAATTTAAAAGGCTTATCTTCTGATTTTTTCAAAAAGTAAGGTTAATTTTGACAATACCTGAGATAAAATTAGGATACTTCAAATTTCCTAGTGAAGTTCTTAATATAATCATAGAATTCAATGTATTCAAAATATATGAAAACTCTAAATGTTTTTCTGAGTAGCAAAATGAAGTTTACATTTTAGAAAGGAAATTTGAGTGCTTTATCAGTATTATCCAGATAGTAAAAACAGCAAACAATATAATTAAGTGTTGTATAATACTTAAGTTGCAACCACCTCAATTAGGTTCTTCAGTCATACATATAACACAGAGAAGAATTCTAGTCTATATCAGGGCAAACATGTGCAATGAAAAACAAAATTGAGTCTTACTTTCTGCCACAAGTTGGGAACACGTGCATCAAACATATTGTCTAAAGCATCTCGCAAATTCTGTAAGAAAAATTAAATTATTTACTATGAATAAATATATTGAAAAGTTGATGGCATATTGTCATATATTAATAAGTGTTATCGTTATCATAGACTGAGTAATGCTGGTTTCATGTTTGTTTAAAATATTCAGAAAAAAATTACTTTATCTCTATGACATAAAATTATGGCAGTATTAATATGAGAAGGAATGTAGAGAGAAGCAAAAAAAAAAAAAGCACTAATTAGTCCCTATATGACAGAATAAGGATTTTTAACAGGCTCTTTAAGAAAATAAAAAAACTCTTAGATGCTAATGGACCAAAACAAAATTTAAAACGAATTTTACAATGACAAAGAAAGTTTTTAACTAGCCCTATACAATAGCCCCTAGGATTTCTAACAAACCAAAGAATTTGCATGAATACTGACTTTTCTTATTTATTTAGTTTTTTCAATAGTTAATTATCATTTAACTATTTAAATCATTATTTAATTTATGATTTAATAATATTCTAACATTCACTGAGATCAAATGAAAAAAAATTCAAATCATTCAAAATGTATCTTTATACATTTCCTGTAGCTACTTTTGTCTCTGTCAAAGTGCAAATAAAATAAAGTGATGCACAAATATGTTTTTTAGTGTACAATGAGGCAGAACGTTTATTGCTAGTCATTGGTAGACACAACTTAACATTAAAGCCATTTTGGCTTCTGAAAATAAATATTTAAACTGCATTGGAAAATTGAATTTGTCTCTAGTATTATTGAAGGATTTTTTTTTTCTTTTGACAAAAACCATCAACCCACCACCATTGGAGTTTCTATCAAGTCTCTAAGATAAGGTGAAACCTGGGATACAAAATTGGTTTACAGGAAAAGACCTGTCTATCTTTGTCTCAATTTAATCAACAAATGATTCTTTTATTAATTTATTGAAAATAACCTTTGAGAATAGCTTATGTTTGCTACTAAGATATGTAATGCATTATAAAAACCTTAATACAAAAATATTAGGGAAACCAATTCAATCTAATGAATGAAGTCGAAACAAACTTAATTCAAGCATATTTACTAGAATTTATTTGAAACCAGAGAGTCTATGCACATCAACATTACCAAAAAATGAAAGGGAAGAAACAGAAAAACCTTTACCTCACTCATGATAATGGTCCCTTCAATGGCCAATTGAAGATCAGTAAGTGTTTCCCTAACCAACTTTATTACACGCTGCATTCTGTCAATCTCTTGTCTCAAGAATATATTAAGTGGTGTAAGTAGTCCCATTTTCTGTAACCGGGCTCTAACCTAAAAGAAAAAACAGCTTTAATTTTATTTTTGTTCTATTGTTTTTATATTCCTGTGCTTTGTCAGGCTCTAAGAATTCGTGTATGCTAGCAGGCATGTACATCAATTTACAAAAAACGGACAAGAATATTTTCAAAGCTGTAAGCTCACGTACACAAAAATTGATCAAAATTTGTACGCTCAAAAATCAGCATTCATCCTATATCTTTAATATCGTACACTCATTAAATTGCTTTGTTCATGGTTCTTTTGGTGAATAATTTTAGTGAATAATCTGTTTCGCGCATAATTTGAAAACTATGTACAGCAAAGTTTTCACCACCATATTATGTTTATTTCTTTATTTTCTGCTTTGTAGATGACTCCAAAACTCTAAACGGCAAAGTTTTGACGACTTATACAATGTTTATATTTTATTTTCTGTCTCATATCTGTTTTTAAAAAAGGAAAGGGTAAAGTTATCACGACTGATTTCATAATAATAATATCATTATATTTTTTCCTTTTAAGAAAATCACGCACTATGAAGAAATGAAGTCGAGTGTAGAAAAAAATATAAATAGCGTACAATACAATTTAATTTCATGTACGGTAGCGTACAAAAAAATATTGAAACTGAAAACGATAAGTGATCAGCATTTTAAATGATATTGTTATCAGCAATACATAACTGGGACCGTATATCCTCAGCTAGAACTAACATATCAATTTCTTTAGGCCTTTTGGCTAATCCGTAATTTAGCCCAAGGCTTAGAGTTTTTAAATTTCTAACTTATTTCTTCTAAGGTTGCCTTCACAGTTTCATTTTATTTTAGGCCTGAAAGATGTATGACTAAGTACTGTCAGTACTTGGCAACTCAGCATCAAAAAATCCAAAAAATCTTCATCTTCAGGTTCATTATCATTTCCAAACACTTCAATATAATTTTGTCCCTTTGTTTAAAGTTATTCTTCTTCCTCACTACCTTTGCCAATGAATATTTCATTATCGAAGCTATTATCAGCCATACTTAGGAGCTGCATATGCTCTTATTGCCATCAATGTTGACTAAAATATTGGCACATTAGCTGGATTAGCGCTTGTTGCTAGAGAAAAAGTTATATGGACTTTTTTCTCCTGAATAAGCATGAAAAAGTGGGGCATCAGAGCACAAAGTGTTAAGATCCAAAATGTATTTGAAAAGTTAGTGGCATTTTGATATTATTTGTTATTAAATGATACACTGTGATTAGTCAGCTCTTCTGTGAAGGTTGTTCCAGAGAGCCCAAAGTAGGTTTTTGTAACTGAATCATCTGCTATCGAGACATCAGCTCTGTTGATGTTATATTCCTTGATTAAGCACCAGGGCGCTTATTGAAAACTAGCGTTTTTTAGTGGCACACTTATTTGAGGGTGGCGCTTAATTCAAAGAAACAACTTTTAGACAAATAAAAGTTTTTTATTCCCTTAGATTATAAGAATAAAGTTTGAAAGTTGCTTGCTTGTACCGGGACAATGCACTGGCATTGCTAAAAGATTATATCTAGCTAATATTTTTCATGGTGAATTCGTAAAGTAGAGAAAATCTACAGCCATTTATAACTCGAAAATAGAGTGTTTGATAAGAAAAGAGGACATTATATTGGTCTACTGTAAACAAAAGTGCATTTTCTAATGAAAATCCCTATATTTAAAAGATCCTTCCAACAAGCGCCGTATTTCAAATTTTAGGTGTGACACTTCTTCGAGGGTGGCGCTTATTCAAAAGTAATTTTAAAAAATGTGGCGCTTATTTGAGGGCAACACTTAAGCAAGGATTTATGGTATACTCCCCAGCATCTATTTAAAGGGCAGTTTCTTTTTTCTTTCTGCAGTCACATGGGAATTAGGCTACATCAGGCTCCATGCCGGATTAGCCTACAGTGTAAAATGTTAGAATGGAAGACAATGCCTTGTTCTTGTTCAATTAAACAAAATAAAAACAACTTTCCGTTTGTTGTTGAATATTAGATGGTAGATTGAAATTTTCATTGTGGCTTTTTATTGTTTGCAGAAACGAGAAAATTCTATCATCTCAGAACAACAAATAGCTATATTCCACCATTTCCTTAAAGTTTGATGAGGGCAAAGTTTTTTGTTGAGCAACCTACTAATAATGATAACTTTCCATTACTGTTTAGTTTTCACTCAACGCCGCATCTAAAGGTGGATGCAAGGGGAGGGTTATGCCCCCCTTTAACTACACACTATTATTGTTTTAATATTTGCATAGAACTTGTGCCAAAAATAGCTGAAACAACTGTTTTGAGGAAACCAATTCTTGAAATTCGCTTCTCCAATTGACCATGGTGGACCCAATTTTTAAGTTTGTAAAGTCTATAATGGTTCCAAATTTTTACAGTTTGTAAACTTTCCAACTCAACATGAGCCTCCCCACTTCCTTAGTAAGCCATCTCAGGTACACTCCTGATTACCATAAATACTACTTTCTGTTACCAGAAGGCCTATTCATACACTGGACTTGTGACATGACAGTGTTTCTTTGATCTTTGTGAAATGCATTTCTTTAAATTTTTCTCGTTGGATATTGCCTGATCACTGTCATGTTTTTGGCAAAAGGAATAAACCATGATAACAACAAAGCATTTCATTCTACTCTCTCAGCATATGGTATTCTGTTGAAGCTTACCCTTGACGTTGGCTGTTTTGATTCCTATGGCTAGAATATTTTTGATGTCTTATGCACTGGTATCTAGGATATAGGTGAGTAATCGTCATCAAAATTTTATTTAACTATAAGTTAATTTTGTTTAGTTTCTTTGGGTTGTTTGCCTTCTTTGCTAAATTTGCATTGACTTTCAGTTTGGTCATCTCCTGTTCAAGCAGCATAAAAAGAACAAAGCACATTAACACAAGTTAAATTAGTTAAATTCTTCAAAACTACCTTTAATTTTTTCCTTTACAAATTTCTGTTTTGATAATTTTTGTTATTTATTTATGATGTTTTCTTCTATATACGATTAAGTACCAAAACTGACACCTTTCCGAAGGTGACTGCTTCATGGGAAAGAGCCGAGTCAAACATCTAGTGAAATTTTTTCTTTATATCTTTGCTTTTACATATCTACTACTCTGTAAAAAAATCTTGCATTTACAAAAAAATTTCCCATTAGATTGTATTGTGGTTAACTTGTTCGATGATTGGCATAGGCGAACAGGACCGAAAGGCTGGGGGGGCTGCAGCACGGCTGTTTCAGATACCGAAAATCGTGTCGAAATTTTTCACAAAAATGGCCATCTTTGACATGAAATATCTCAGGATCTACAAAAAATTTTCCTAAGCTGTAAAAAGTAACTGAAAGGTCAATCTTTAATTAACTAAACAAAAAAAACCATTTGTTCATAGCTTTTTTACTTTTTCTTCGGTTTTCATTTCAATT
>JANSTP010130894.1:0-12709 GCA_025330745.1 Cladonema radiatum | reverse complement strand
AATATTTGTTGCGCCACTTTTAATCATTAATTTTGACTTTTTCTCACTATGTAAGGATAGAACTTTCATAAAAAGCAAAGAAATTTAGTTCCGCAAAAGTGTCACACCTGACCCCCAAAAGGCACTGGTCTATCACAGGATTTATTTAAATAGAAAGCAGATTATTATTATTTCTTAAAAGATATATTGATTCTAAAAAAAGTTTTTGAAAATTTCAAATTTTCTTTTGTCAAAAAATATCTTAAGATACAAGCAAAATTAGGCAAAATTTCTGCTTTTGAACCTTGATTCTCAGCCTTTTTTGACTTTAAGACAAACAGCTTTGATAGCAGCTTCACTCTTCCTAACCAAAAGATGGAACCATAGCCATTTATATTAGCTGATGTAATACGGTATGGTTGAAATGCTGAGTCTCAGCAAAAATCAAGTATATTTAAGTACATGAGGAACGTTAGTGCTCTTTGGCTCTCTGAACTACTTGATAAAAACAGTTTAATTTTTCAGCCATGTTCACGACACTAAAAAGGATATGGAATAGTTTTTTGAGATTCTCAGACTTTTGCTTGCATCTGGATGAATATTTTGTTATTGCAAAAAGATTTGTGATACAGCGAGTAGTAAATTTAAGTTTTCTTAAATACAAACAGAAAAACAAACATCTCTTAAAAGGGCAATTTTTCTCTTATAAAAATCTGTTTACTAAAAAAATAAAATCTTATAAAGTAGTTAATTTTAATGAGTTACACTATTAAAGTCAATTGCTTAAAGACAGAATTGTCACATGATCAAAATTTCTCACCATCTAGAAAAAAACAATGCAAGTAAACTAAGAAATTTGTTACAGGCATTTAAAAAGCAGAGTGGGGAGGAGTTTTTTTATGGTTGTGGACTGTAATTATTTTAATAGCAATTTTGTTGCCATAAAAAGTAACTAAAAATCCTGTCCCATTACTGTGGTGGCTTAAAATCAAAGATAAAGTGATAATTGAAATGATGGTTCTGCAGAGCAGTAAACTTGTTAATATAATTTTTTATTCTTATTATAGTGAAACCTTATCTTTAACTTGAACTTTAACTTTGTAGAATGCAATTTCTAAATAGCCTTCAATTATCAGAGAAATAGCCAGCTTTGAGCAGTTTACATACCGATTGGTTGCATAGACTGCATGGGTTGAACAGGCTGTGTGGATTACATCAAGGCCCCATATGTTCATTGACTTTAATTCTGCTTCAGAATGTACCATTCAATCTTTTTTTCTTACAATGGTTCTTCATGCATATCAAATAGTTTTTTGAAAATTTCCAGTTTTGATTCAGCTTTTTGAAAGAGTTTAAAGTTTAAAGAGAATCTCCCCACTTGGAACTCAGGTCTGTTCTAGTCTTCAAAGTCTCAAACAAAGGAAATGAAATTAAAATGCAACGAGCTTTTTTTTAGATTTCAGACACCAAGCTGTAATGCTGTATTATCAAGTGACGGAGACATCAAAAATGTCATTATAATGTCGACATATGTGATTTTACAGTGCATTTTTTATATCTGTTTAAAGTTACCAAAAAAATATATGTCAAAAGAAGCAAAATGCAAACTGGTTTGGTTATTTGTAAATACATTTTCCCTAATGTGCAAGTAGTTTTAGTATAGCCTTTCAGGGAACTCCACTAAAACTGTAGGGTCACGCTCCTTTTATGGAAGTGAGCATGCCTCATTTGGAAGACGAAAGAATTTCATTGGCTCATAACTGTGTCAAAGAAAAACCAATGAGGAAATTACAAAAAAACTTTGCGAGAAAACATTCCAATGTTCCCCACAATTTCAGTATGAAACTTTCCGTATATAAAAGTGGGAATAATTACAGTGGGGAAATATTTTCAATGACTGTGCAATGACTTAATGACCAAACTTGACTGCATATTATGGGCCAAATGTCATCAGTTTGTTGCTATAGCAACAGCTTATGACATCATTTGAAATTCAATTTCCAACATTTTCTATTACTTTCCAAGGTAGAATCCAGAGTAAATTTGGGGACGGCTGTTCTACTTTGTATATTACCGAGCATTTGCAAGAAAATGTTTTTGAGAGTCCTAGCTCAGACTATCAATATCTTTTTTTCTTCAATATTACTAGCATACTATTTATCAAATAACTATTTCATTCAGGAAATTGAATTTTTATAGAAAAAGCTCTTCTCTTTTTCCTTTTTGGGGACATTTTTTTGGGCGCCCATTGCCTTTGAAAGTAGTCATTTTTGCTCTGGATTCTACTCTGCTTTCTTTACCTGTACTTTGTCTTTAGTGACCAAACTTGGTACACATATACCCTGAATAATTCGTAAGATTTTTAGTCCAATTTTGACATTTTGTTGCTATGGCAACAGCCTATAACGTCATTAAATTGTCATTTTTGAAACTTTACCTCTACTTTGCCTTTGGTAGACATATACTTCTAATGGTTCTCAAGATTTTTTGCCCAATTTATCATTTCATTGCTATGGTTTACTTGCTGTAGCAACTGGCTATCTTTCACTTTTTATTTTCACCTTTTAAAATAAAAGATAGCACACTATCAGCAAGGGATCACATAGCGATCTCTTGCTGGGACTGCGTTACAGGCCAAAATGACGCTTCAACGTCATATGATGGATTTGGTACTTTATTTTCATTATGATTCTTTGTGCAGTTAGTTCATGATTAATACATTTTTACATAATATCCATATTTTACAAATTTTTCGACTTGAATTACTTATTTTTTATTAATTCGAGATTGAGTGGATATTTTGTCATAAATTAAAGTTTCATCAGGTATGCCCAGGTGGTATTTGGTAGAAGAATGCTAAATGCAGTTAAAAGGATACACAGATATTGTGAAGTTGTACACAGATATTTTTAATCAAAGATTTTTTTCATAGTTCCGAAAAGAATAACAAGATTGCCTATGGATGATTCAGGTGAATTTACTAACTTTACAGAAGCAGTTCTGTCTGGAATAGAATCAGATTTAACAGCAAATCAAGACTTGAGGTTTGGCGAATTTGGAATTGATGATGTTACAACAGGATATTCAGTATGTAATAATGTCTGAGTTTTTTCTTTGTGCGTTGGTTTGAGATATGAAAATGAACAAAAAATAATTTTTATATTTTGATTTAGTTCAAAGATGTTGGTTTGGCAGGCTATGAACCAGAAAGACTTTATCGTCCAATAAGAGTTCCAGTGAAAACCAAGTTTATTCAACTTGGGAATATCAAAGATTATAAAAATATTTATGCTTTTGGTGGTGATATAGATTGTACGTTTTGTTTTTTATCTTTTTATCTATAAATTTTTTTGGTTTATCGAAACTTTAAAGCATTTTCAATTATGTTTGCCCATAAGATTGAAATTTTATGTTCTCAGGGTTACAATCAGTGTTCTAAATGAAATATTTGGTACAGATATTATAGATTTAATAGTTTTCATTTTTGATGAATCATATCGAATCGAATATTATCTTTTGTTGCTACATGAAGACTTTTGTTACAACAAAAGCATGTTTCTTTTCCATGTATGTATTGTTGTTTTTTTTTAAGTATGTTGCATTTGTGCATTTTTTGCAATTACAATGTCAAAAATATTACAAAATTGTTGAAAAAAATTTTTTGGCCAGATAATGAGCAAGATCTAAAAACTAAAGGTGACCCCAAGAAAGTGATGATGAAAACGTTGTAAATGATGCTTTTTTAGCCTACATGAGAATGCCTATTCAAAAAATTTTATTATTACCTTTGATATGAGGCTTTTGATAATTAAGTTTTTTTTTCTGTTTATGAGACTACAAATTATTAGTTTTCATTGGGAATCTACTAAGTCACTATTCTTGAGAAAAAAAAGAATGAGAAAGACAATGAAATATCAAATTGAGATGAAAAAGCTGTTTTACCATTTTTTTTGCCCTTTCATAAGAGGCTATATGGTATTTTCACTTTAGGATTCTTTAAAAAAAATTTCTAAGAAATTTACCCAATTGTACAAGCAAAGTCATTTTCCTTAAAAATCATTAACTAAACAAGCTATTTTCAAAAATTCAAATGGAAAGATAATGGTGTTTTTTGCTAAGAAGGTTATGTGGTTTATTGTGTAATCAAGCTGTAGATGATTTAAAATACCTGTTAGAGCAGGAAAGGCAATATCATCCTTTATTAAGAAATTCCAGATGTCCTGCGTCAAATGTCCCTACCTCAAAATGATGAAATTATGCTTTGAAATTCATTTTTTCAGATGATGGAGAGGAAATTCTACCGATCATTTCATGTGGTATTCATGGAAATGACACAATAAATCAAGGAACAGGATTTTCAATCTTTTACACATCCAAAAGCTTATATGGTGTTGTTAAAACTGAGGATAAGCAATACTCAATAAATGTGTCGTTATCGTCTTTTGATCCTGGTCAATGGAATTCTGTTGTTTTGCGATGGGATAAAAATAATGTTATGCTCAATATAAATGAAGGACCAAAAATATCTGGTGAAATTACAGATACTGATTCAAATCGTTCAAAACCAATATATGCAAATGAATATTTACTTTTGTTTGGTCAATATCATTATCAAGAAACATATTCTTATGGAAAGTTTAAGAAGTTTAATATTTGGCGACACTCAATAGATGATGGAACGGTTTCAAACTATTACACAGAAACTGATGGTAAGAAACTGTGCTCCCTGAAGTATATTACTAAATTAATGCAGAAATAATAATTAATCAAAATGTATCTACATTAATCTTATTTGGTCTTAAAACGTAAATAATTATAGAAAAGGTTGTATGAGCTGAAAAATTAAAAATAAATTCGATATTTTCAATTTATAGTCAATAACCTTTGTTATTAACCAATATTTTCTTTTTGGAATCATGAAACAAAACTAATTTTTTTGTTTCTAAACTTTTCACGTTCAGTTCGGTTTTTTTATTTTTCAGTCTCTTTTTAAGGCATATTTTACAGAAAGTCAACTGGCCATATTTTAGTTTTTGTGGATAATCACACGCACAGATTTGATTCCTGTGCAATATATTTCTGTGCATTTTGTTTAAATATTTTGTTCAAAAAAACACATTATTATTGTACATTCATGTGTGCTAGCATGTGCCGGTCTGATCACATATACTTCTTCAGAAGTCCTGTATTCCCTTTTCAGATATTTTTCTTCATATTTTTTATTTCAGAAAAATTTGAGTTTTCATCAGGGAAAACATATGGAAGAGGTTTTCATACAGCACCTGGTTGTATGTCAACAAATGCAATCAATATTTGTAAGAAGAAAATTACTTCAGGTTTGTTTGACCTATGCTTTTTTGTGTTTATGTGTACATACTATTTTTCTTTATTGATGCTCTTTATTTTTGTTATACAAGGTCATAATATAGGCCCAATTCCTTGTCCCATAAGACAGCTTTCAATCTAAGAATGTTTGTTTGAAAGATCTAACAGCTGGTTTGTTTATCCCTTATTCATGGCTCTTATTTCCCCTTATTGAAATACACTTCATTTTCTAGCTGACTAGATAAATGTTTTTTATTCATAGATACATCATTGCATGGAAAGTCAACTTATGAAACCATGAAATTCTTTATTACGAAAGTATCAGATGATAATATATTACAAGATACAGAAACTCTCTGGATGTATAATGACACACAATCCTCTTACAAGTTTTTGGAATTTGATTATATTGTTGGAGTCTTTGATTTAATTGATATAGATCGTGTTTTTGTTAATATAACATTGAATGAACCTTTAAATGAAGATGAAAGTTTTCATATTTGTAACAAGGCAACAACATCTCCATTGTCTGATGATCTTTGTCATTTTGTTACCACAACAAAGGGAACAACAAACATCATTTCAAATGATATAAAAGATTTGTTTCTATATCAACTGAAAAGTGGAAAATCAAAAATCAAATTTTTCATTGACTTGGTGGAAACAATGAAAGAATCGTTTTTGGTGATTGAGTACAGGATGGGGATGAAAGGTTTGTATTAACATCACACTGTTATTATACTATCAACAAGTATTTGGAATATTTCAATTTGTGTTATTTGAAATTTAGCAAGAGGGATAGTTGCTTATGGCCATGAAGAAATAGCTTCAGTATTGAACATTGCATACCCGATATCTACAAAATGTATTGAATTCACTTATGAATATTATGGCAATGGATTTGCTTATATATCTTTTTCTGATGTTTATGGTGGTGAATTTGAATTTGTTGAATCAGCAAGATTTTTCCTCAACAAAAACTACAAAGAAAGTAAAATTCAATACAGTTTATTTAAAAATGGAACAGAGGTTAGTTAACATACTAGGTATTTCTGATCTATATTCCAATTTACTTTAAAGGAAGATATATTGGTAGAAGAAAATTTCGCAAGCTGAACAAAATCTCAAATTTTGGGATTTAACTTTTGTGAATAACACTTTTTTAGATTTTTTTTTGCAAGAATACACTTTTGTAAAAGACCCTTTTTGAAATATTATGCCAGAAGTAAACGTTGGCAAATCAAAAGATTTTTTTGAAATAAAATTACATGCAAACAGTTTTATCCCTGTACCAAAATTACATCACCAGCCCACCCCATCAAAATACTTTTTCATGGGAAAAAAATTGCGACTGATCTCTATAGAAAAAATTTGTGCAAATAAGCCTTTGCAGAAAGCTTACTTTAGAATCTTTTACAGGACCCAACTAGTGTGTTGTTCAAAAATTGCCAAATCGGAAAACCTTTTGCCGCAAAACATTTCTTCCCTTAAAGTACTTTAAATATATGAATATTCCAAAGATTTGCAATAAAGTCAAATTGATTGTTAGCATTCATGGACTGTTTCTATGGAGAAAAGGTATAAAACATATGTACATTAGGTGTTGTTAACAGTAGTATATTATAGCCAATTACCTTTTAAAAAATGGATTCTGTCTATGGAAATTGTTCGTTTTGGTGATATCAGCATTTTTCAAAGCTTTTTTTATGTTTTTCATCATGTCATCACTTATTTATATGACTCAAACCTCCTCTCATGCCAATTTGGAGTAGGATTTAATAAGATCTATTTTATTACAGAGTTTATTCCGGAAATAGGCTTCATATTCAGAGAAACTGTTATTACCTCAAGTGATTTTTGGTCTTTTTGACACCTAATATAAATTGTTAAAAGGGTGAAATACTGAAAACCCCGATACTTCATAAAAAGTACTGTAAAATTATTCTTATTAATTTTAGGTAGAAATGATTTTCACAGGAATTTTAGCGACGTTGTATAATAGCTTAAAAAATTACTTTTTTTATGAAGTAATCGCATTTGCAATGGGGTCAATTTTTGGTTTTGGTCAATTTAAAGTTCATTGGTTTTTGTTGAGACTTTGCCATTTAAACCTGGGCCCTAACCTTCTAACTTCCTTCAAATAGGGTTCAATGTATCATTTCACCTAATTACTTCAGATCTGATATGCCCTCTATAGATATTCCCTCCTTTGATCTATCATTCAACCTTGCCAATGTATATTAAAATTTGTATTTAAAATATTTTGATATATTTTTTAGAAGTTAATACAGAAAAAAAAATATGGTTACAGTCTTTTTTGATATTTGTATCCATATTTCTTCTGTTTAAACTAACATTCCTTAAAGAGCATAAGAAAATGTTTTAAAATAGAGGATTTCCAATTTTTATCAATTTTGGGTACCATTTTTGCAATTCACCAACCTGGGATACTGACTGTTTGTTAATACAACTTAGTGTCATGTACTATTTAGTGTTCACCTTTTTTATGTCTAGTTGTCTCGTGTAGTCTATAGCATGTAGTTGAAGTACTTTTTCTTTTTCTTTTACAAGAACAAATGAAATTGTGAACAATAACAAAAAATGAAATAAGCTGTGCTATTTATACAAACTTTGTTAATTTCCCTTTCCTTTTTCTGATGTTTTTAGGTCTAAAACTCTAAGCATTGACCTTTTCTGAAGCTTGAATAGGGGCTCTTAAGCAAGAAGGATGCATTTGAATGAATTCAAGTTTAGATTTTATCCAAATTTCTGTTGCTGTAGGTCAAGTTGGCTGTGATCAAAAATGGCAATGGCAATGGCGTTTTTCTGCTGTCATTAGTTGAGTTCAAGGAAGACGATTGTTCTGACGCAATTAACCTTCTTCCTATGCATCACAGAGGTGTGTTATAGAGTCAAACTCATTTTAGCAGTCACTTTTTTCAGGTTTTAAAGTAGCAAAGTATTGTATCAACTTTATTAAGGATACAGGAAGGGAAAGTCATAGCTTTTTGAAAATCTGTAATAGCACATACTGTATAGTTCTTAATATAAAACTAACTTTCGGATGGCCTTTTTCAAAATTTTTGCAAAATTGTAGTTTTTGTGTAAATCACACTTAAAATCTGAGTCCAGATATCGTAAGGCTTTACTTTTCGAGATATTGATCAGTATATATGATACTTTAAAAATGCGATTTTTTTATTCTGAAAACTGGTTTCCATGTGCAATTAATTTCGATCTAGGACGTTATTCAAAAAATTAGAGTACCTTCTTGTGCAGAATTTTGTGCTGATTAAAATGAGCCTATTCGCAAGTATTCTCGACGTAAACTTTGGTCGAGCGAGGGAGCATAAGGCAGACAGATAGAGTGAAAATCATGTTTTGAGAAAAAGAATTTTAAAGTTTTTACGCAAAACTTTTAGAAACTCAATGCTCTTTTGTCTAAATTAATCTATTAAAATTGAATTTCAATAGATACATGTGTTAAAGCGCTCTTCATCGTTGAGTATAATAATCAAAAGAGAATTATATTTTCATTCAAAACGCGTACTTTTATAAAGAATGGATGATTTGAATCATTTTGATACGATGGAGTGCTTTTTTCAAAAACGAAAAAAAATTAATAGCAGACATTAGTGAAGTAAAGAAATATTTTATCTATTTCTAAATAACTTCGGATCTAAAATATAACCCTCCATAAATTTTATATCACCGGAAAGGACATTTTTTCCTCTATCTATTGATAGTAAAAGCTTATTTTTCAAATTTTTTCAATTTTTTTCCCTTTCTGTATCCTTAATTGTCTTAGGCTTTTTACTAAAAAGGAAAATGTTGATGTTACTGTGCCTGACAAATAGAGAAACAGTTTAGAAACTGTTCAATTCTTAAATAATGTTAAACCCCAATCAAACCTTATCAAATAAAATAAGGAATATTTCTTCTTTCTATGATTTTTCGAAAATCCTCTACAAGACAGCCACCTGTCTAACAAAGTTGATTTTTTTCTAGCTCATAGGCTGGCTGTCTTACACGAGTTCTACTTTAATCGAATTTTTAAAATTATTGTTAAGTGTTTTTGAATATTTTCTTTTACAATTATACGATGTTTATAAAATGTTTTTACAAATTTTGAAGAGCAACACTTTCAAAGGTTGCTACAGCAACTAAAGGAATTAAACCTAGGTATTACTGTTTGACGAAGCCATTTCCTCTCTTTCATTAATAAATAATTTCGATCTAAATTTATCTTAGCTCCCCTCAATATCAAATTAAGAAGATGGAGCGTATAATTATTTTTGCAGGTTTCTAATAGAGATAAATAATGAACAGAAAACATCTTTCATAGCTGATTAGGATGTTGGCAGTTCTTATTTACAATTTCTTTTCACACCTACTTCTAAGATCTCAATGACATGAGTGATTTTTTCTATGAAATCAGTGAACAATTTCTCTTTTCTAGGTAAAGAGACTTTACCCAAAGTAGACTTAATGCAATATCCAATTGGTGATTCTCTCATTAGCAGTGATCAGAAAACAATTTTTCCTGTACATAATTTTCCTTTTGAATATGGGAGTGCTAACAGTCATCGGCTTTTGACACAAATGACATCATACGGATCAACGCTTTTGTTTTGGTTTTATCATTTGAATACAGATATCTTGACTATTGACCGCATGGAGGGTAACAATCCTGGAAGATCTTTTTCAATTTGGACATCACAGAACATTGTAAGGTAAGAATGGTTTTTTATGTTGTCAATGAGAATCTTATTTTTTTTATTTTCGATATAGTTTATAATAAAATACGCTTTTGGTTGCAAGCTCCTGGAAGAAACTTGTACAACATATGCTGTGAATATTAGTGCTAAAGGAGGAAAGTTTGTACAAGCTCATTGGCTCTGGTGTAGCAATGGCATACCTAAATTAGAAATTCGAACTTTTTCTGAGTGCAATTGAAGCATCCCATATTCAAATCCGGTGTTCGATGGAGTGTAACTCATAATACTTGCTTATACTGCTTTTCAATGGCTATCTCACTGATTTTGAACGCTGTTGAGTAATTTTGATAAATCTTTTTCGGCGAGCCATTAGTTGCACTCAACCTTAATAAAGCAAATTTTAGGCGTGTGATAAAATATTGTCCTTATTTTATTTTTGGTGTGCGACTGCACTCCACTCTTGTTCAGGCCTGCTGTGTGAAAATTGATACCTTGGAAAACGGCCATAATCTGCATTTTAGCAATGTTTGGAAAGCAATATTGTTCATATGGAAGCAAATAAAGATTGTTAAAAAAAGATTGAAAACAAGAACAAAATTGAAACTTACTAACTCAAGGGGTTTGAATTAAGCAATTCACGTGAGAAAATATGTTTTCAATATTCATCAAAGTTTGTAAAAATCCAATTTACAGCAAATCAGACCTAAATCCAACACATAAACAGTAAATAATTTTGAAATTTCAAAACACTGAATGACATCATAAATATGAGAATTTTCAAAAAATTTTAAATACCCATCTTGGGTAACTAAATATGTTGAGAATGATTCTATAGTTTTTGAGACTATACTTTCCTTTTTATTAAATGGCAATATGGCGTCGAAAATATGATAATTTCTGAAAATGGCAGCAAGGAAACTAATACTATGTTTACACTCGGGTAAACTTTTCTGTTTTGATGAAGAATTTTGTTTTGCTATGAAAAAAAAAAAATTACACAAAAGCATTTTAATGTTTTTACATTCACAAGAGCTATCTTGGTCATTAAATGAGTTTTTGAAGGAAAAAAACGTGAAACTTCACTTTCAATCCAATTAAGCAGAACATTAACAAATTTGTGAAGAATTATGGTATCTAATAAAAAGTGTATCATGCCGTGCATCAGCATCAGCAAGTAAAAATTTAATTACAATACAGTGAAACCTGTATAAGGCGGTCACCCTTAGGATCCAAAAAATGTGGCTGTCTTAGACAGGTGGCTGCCTTATAGAGGTTCATTTCAAGGTAAAATGGTCATTTGGGAACTTAGAAAAGTGGCGTTCTTAGACAGGTGGCTGCCTTATACAGTGACTGTCTTATACCGGTTTTACTGTAATTACAATGCTAGAGTAAAGAATGTGAAATGACCTCAAAATTCTTCATTTTTCTTGAAAAGTTTTGTTTTTTTGCATAATCAGGAAATCTTCTTTAAAAAGTTAGAAAAACCTCATTTTACTCTTGCACAAGAATAAAAGAAAATTGGATGATACAATAGAGCGGAAAGGTAAACCATTTTTATGGACTTTCATTAGGCCATATAAAATGCCTTGTTGAGAACCCGAAGGATAAATTTTACTATAAATGTTATCATTAATAAGTTTCTTCCTTTTAAATTGTAGTAAATATTTAATCACTTTGCTCTTGCATGCTTGTCTATCTTTCTTCAACTTTATGAATAGATTTATTTTATAAAAAAGTTTAGTGAAATTCTAAAAAGAAAGTAAACGCATAATTAAAAATGTTTTGCCATGCATCGTTTTCTATGGGAAATATAACAGTGGAAAACTATTTCAATACAAAGATCTTATCCCTAATTATAAAAAAAAGCAATGTTATTTATCAATACACATGTCGGGACTGTAATGGGTTCTATATTGTTATTGGAATTCTATAAAACAGATATTAATTGAGAGGAAGAAAGAACATATAAACGAAGTAAAAAAGAAGAAAGGATGAAAAGAAAAAGAAAAGTCGGCAAAAAAATCAGCCGTTAGCGACCACATCATGCTGCAGCATTAGATAATTTCACTATTATTGACTCTGCACACAACATTTACATTATTTTGATAAAAGAGGCTCTTAATATTTTATCAAGGAAACCAAAAATGACACAATGCTAATGAGTTTAAATTATACTTATATTAGCATTTCTTTGTTTGTTTCATTATATTATCGTCTGTAGTATTCTGATTGTTTCTTCAGGCACTTGTCTATTATTTTATTTCTAGATTTCTTTATTGTAACTAACATATTTTATTTAGCCTAATGATGTCACATGTATAACAGTGATGAAATTTCACAAATAAAATGATAATTTTGAAAATGTTTACATCTACTCTGTGTATTAATCCTTACCAAGACCAAAAAGCATCTTGAACTTTTTGCACAAAAAACTTATTCCTCATAAGGTGAAATCTTTTATTAATTCTTTTACATTTATGAATACTGAAATTCCAAATTTTAATCCAAAGTGTCATGTCAAGTAAATGCTCATCACAAAAATGCTTAGACTGTTCAGAATAAATTCTTTTTTATGATTCTTTTGCGTCCACTCATCTGTTTGAATCAACAGAAAGTGTGTTGGCAAAAAGCAATCGCATAGCCATCACCTGCTGGAACTAGGAAATAGGGGGAGTGGTACCAACATG
>JANSTP010130783.1:0-12711 GCA_025330745.1 Cladonema radiatum | reverse complement strand
AAAAAATAATAAAAGACTTCATATTGAAAATGCATACATTTGGAAAAATAGGGACTTTAAGTTTTCTTAAACCAGGGGCTTAAAGTATTGAAATTTCATAAAATTTGCAGTTTTCAGAAGGTTTATTACGAAAAATAGTTCCCTAATCCTATCAAAATATTAACAAATGTTTCAATAAACGTGGTTTACCATCAAAATGCTCCACAAAGTAATTTACAATTAAATATTCTGCAATAAATTGTTCATATTTAACCTCCGGAATTGCAAACAAAAATTTCTTTTTATAATTTCCCACCCTTAACTATACGTGGACAACAAAAACCATATTCCAAAGGTATATAGGACTAATTTTTTTCCACGAGGGTCTTTCCATATAAATTTTATAGAAAGTCACCTTGCTTCTTCGGAGCATGTTATATCATGGTTATATCTAGAAAAAAATACACAAATATTTTTTCAAAATTCATGCTAGTACCTTCAGTCTGTGGGTTAATTTAGTTGACTATGACCTTCATTGCTAACAACGGCACCAGATATTTGTGTTTTCTGAAATGACGATATCACTTTCATACGGGCCTTATATTGTCAGCCTTCATTTTTTATTAATTCTAGCTGCACGCAGCTTCGCACGACGGGAAGCGCCGTATTGGCCTGCTAACGCAATTCCGTCAAGAGATAGCTGCGCAATCCCTTGCCGACAAACCAACGGCCCTAAAATATCTAAAACCTGCTTTAGCTTATATTTACTAAGTTTAGTCGTCGTACTAGTCGTCTTTTGGTCGTCGTTACTAAGTTTACTGAAGCGTTGTATTAGCTTGCTAAAACAAACAGTCCCGGGTCGCTGCACGATCCTTTATCTTTATCAATGCTCTATAATCTCTAGCTACTGTTTTAGAGCATTGGCTTTTGAAAAAAGAAGTAAAGAATTAAGCAATCAACCGTCAAAACTGACCTAAAGTTTTCCATCAATTTTGGTCACTAAAAGCAAAGTACAGGCGAAGTTATAGCGAGTTTCCCCATTGCTATGATTCTCTGTTTTCATAGTTTTCAAGTTTTACGAAAAATGTCAGAAACATTGAAGTGGTTTCACCTAAAAATCTGTTGACGTTTTCTGATTGGTTTTCTTTTTTAAGAGTTATGAGCCAATTAGAAGCCTTTATTTCATGCTATTTTCCAAATGAGGAGTGCTCACTTCCATAAATTTTTTTTTTTTTAAAAAAAAAAAAAAAAAAAGCTGCGAAAAAATTATATATAGAATGTCATCAGTAAGGAGTGTGATTTGGTCCCTAGCTAAAAGAGAGAACCAGTTAAAACTGTTTTTTTCTTTCAAATTGACAAAATGTTCATGAATTTATATGATTTCTTTTATCAAGCTGGAGACAAAATCGAGTACATTTGTTCTGGTTAGTTTGAAATCTATTTTGAAGTTTAGAGTTTAAATCAGGGTACCAGGCCGAACATGCATTGCAGAGCAGTCGTTCCAAGAATGGAGAAAGGTACTTTTGTTTTCTATAAAGAAAAGATAATCTTGAATTAACTTTCTTAAGGATACTTAAAGCCATTGATCCCCCACTTAAATCGTCATCCAAAATGTAACCCAGATATGTGACCTTTTTGTGTTGGTGAAGGTTATCTTTATACGCACTATCTAAGGGTGGCAGAGACTTTTGTTTGCGTTTAGAACAAAAAAGGATTGTTTTTGTTTTGTCTTCTCCAAAATTTATACTTAGTTTATCACCTAAATACCAGTCACAGAGATCTGAAAACTCAACATTCAAGGTTGATTGAATGTCCGTTATATTTTTTCCCTGGAAGATTAGACACGAATCATCAGCGCATAGAAGGAAGGAACAATTTGAGATACTTCTTGGCGTGTTATTTACATAAATAAGAAACAAAAGTGGGTCTAAAATTGAGCCTTGAGGAACCCCGCATGTTAACTTCGTCTTATCAGAAAAGGCTTTATCAACAGAAACCTGAAAAAAGCAGTTGCTTGAGTATGATACGAACCATTTAATGGATTCATCAGAAAAATTTAAAACTTTGAGTTTATCAATGAGTATCTTATGATCAATTGTATCAAAGGCCTTTTGCAAATCCATAAGTGTTATTCAGATCAGTGAGGTAAGTATCAGTAGAGTAAGAACATCTAAAAGCTGATTGACATTTGTGAAGGATCCTTTTTTCAGATAGAAACTTTTGCGTTTGATCATTGATTATGCGTTCAAAGATTTTAGATAGCAAAGGTAATAAAGGAATGGGTCGAAAATATTTAGGCTCAGTTTTATCACCTTTTCTTAACTAATGGCTTGAGTTTAGCAACTTTACATTGATCAAGAACCAATGAAAGTTTGATGGAGAGATTAGATAGAGAGAGGTTATGGGACGCTTTAAAATAGGCGCACCATCTCTTAAGATTATTCCCTGGATATCATCTGCCCCAGAAGCTTTATCGATTTTTACTTCAATCAAAATCTTTTTTGTAGTTTCTTCAATGACGTTCTCCAAACAAAATTGTGGTAAACTGTCACTAATGTAATAATCTGTGAGGTTTTCAATCTTAAATCTCCCAGGTGCAAAAGGTAACTTTCTTAATAATATTATTAGCCAAATTCGCGAAAAATGTTTTGAAAGCCTCAGTATTTCTTTTTGCATCAAATAAAAGTTCTCCTTCTTCATCTTGTAGAGAAAAATTTGTTGAACCAGACATTTTATCTTTCAAACCTATTTTTTTAAGGCCTTCCAAAGCTTTTTTGGTTTCCCGATATTTTGAGATAACTTCTCAACACAGTAGTTACACTTCTGTTCGAATATAAGAATTTTTGCTTCCTCTTGCGCTGCCTTAGAAATACCAAAATTTACATTTAAATTACCCTTCTTGAACTTTCTATACAATTTATCTCTTTTCAAAATACTCTCTGCAATCTCCCCATCAAACCATATTTGAGAATTATTTTTAACGCTAACTTGCTTCACTGGAGCAATACTATTAATAACTGAATGTAACTTTTCACTAAAATCACTAAAGGTTAATATCGTCAAATTCTTCAAAATAACTTGCCAAGTCAAGTTTTTCTAGTTCACTCATCAGAATCTCTGACAAGTATTTCTTAAAACTATGCGTGGTTATACTTTTATGAGAAAAGAATTTAGCTTTCTTCAGTTTCCTTGTGCATAAAATTAATTGATGGTCAGAGATACCGATACTAATAACTCCAGACTGGAGAACCCTACTATTGCTTGTTAGGAATTGAGGAATTGCATGTTACTCTTGTTGGTTCTCGAACTAATTCCTTTAGACCAAAGGATAAGCACAACTCTCTATAGTGCTTCATGAAAGGTGCAATTGAATCAAAATTTGACAGGCTTTTTTGGAAAATGTACTTCCCATTGTGAAAGAGATTAATACTGAAATCACCTATAATAAAAATCTCTTTTTGCTCGGCCAACAAGGAATCAAACTCATAATCTAAATGCTCTAAAAATTTAGAGTCACTAGAAGGTCTATAGAATATCCCAACAGTGATATGCTTTGTTTTTGGCAAAAGGATGTCAATAATAGCATGCTCAATACCGTTAAAATGATCAAGTTTTTGATTGAAACTAAGATCATTCCTCACACATAACATGCAACACCCCAAACCCTTCCAATCCCTATCATATCTTATGAAGGTATATCAATTTATTTTTACTTCGTCATTATTGATACTTGAATCTAATTTTGATTCCGTAATTCCAAAAACAGCTGCATTAGTTGAACACAAAATATTAGAAATCTCATTAAATTTTGGAAGCAAACTGTTGACATTTAAATGGAAGAAATGCAATCTCTTTTTAAAGCGTGACCAGTCCGTAGAATCAACAAAATTTTCATTCACAACACTTTGAGGACCCAGGTTACACTCGATATCACCGCAGAGAAGTAAAAGTAAACGCATAACCTCTGTATTAGGTACACAGATTAAAAACCGTTGAAAAATAATTAAAATTTCTAAAAACTGAAAATAAAAAACATTAATGTCATCTACTAAATCAAAAAATTCGAAACAGAAAAAGTTGTCACTCTGAATTTCGGTGGCTATGGTTATGAGATTATTAATTGAAATACTAGCAACAAAAGAAGAAACACAGCTTGAAATTTCCTAAATTGTCTCGCTCGATTGCTATAAAAATAAAAAAAACCAAAAAAACATGGACTTGGATACCCTCAACTCGGATTACTCCATCTTGAAAAAATGGATTCAATTTGCTAGTTCTTCTAGATTTGGCTGCAAACCTTTGCTTTTCTAAGTCTTCATGCTGTGTTTTAAACTCTTATTTTTGTATTAAAACAAGTAGTTGTCATCCTCCTATTTCTCAGCAACTGTAATAACAAGCTTCTTTTCTTTAGTATGAGATTTCTTTTTGATACAATCAATAAATCGTTAAAAAAACACCCCGATTCTAACAAATCCTTACCCGCTCATTGGTGATAATTAACATCGTAATTTCGGCTTAATTCAGAGAATATTTCTTAAATGAGGATATTTCATGTATATGTTTACACCTTCAAGTTTGAAGACACGACACTCGATACACAAAAAAAGATCAGGATTTGGCTGTATGTGTAATATACCATGCAGAAAAAACAAGAAGGAAAAACTAAAATCTAAAATACATTTTTATGTGCGAAAGTTTTAATTGAGTACTTATTGGTGAGACTTTGATTTGCATTTTTCACTAACATTTCCAATTATACAATACAAACTACGTTTTGCCCAATTAAATTATGTTAGAACATGACACTAATAGTTTTTTTATTTGTAAGTATAGTGCACCGTTTATGCTAAGCGAAGTTATATAAAATCAAAGGAAGCATAGGATATGAGGGTACTGGAAAATGCACATTGAACTCTTGCATCAAAAAATTGATAATATTCATCCTGGAGACAATATTTCCAGATGCATTTAATGTGTATGTTGAAAAATGCATTTAAGATAAAGTCATTATTGCATTATGAATAAGTATTTTCAAAGAAGCAGCTAATATGCATTTAAAATTCGCATTAAAGTCTTGTACTCTTACACCTTTAGAGTGCGCATTTTTGATCGATTTAGAGATACATTCAAGATGCATTTAATGAGCATTATTGCCCAATGGGTATGACTTAGAAAGTGAGTTGGAGGAAAGGAAAGATCGAAAGGTGGACCGTTCTTGGTTTGCCAGGTCTGCCAGCTTTATGTGGCTCAAAAGTAATTATGATAATCATGGTAAATAAGTAAGTAAGTAAGTAAGTAAGCAAGTAAGTAAGTAAGTTTTTAATTAGCTACGAAGAATGGAAGATACAATTAAAATCATTAAAAATATAAATTGAAAAGTAAATTACAAATAGTAATACAAGTTTGTTTAAAGAGTGCACATTACTCTGAAAGAATAGTGCAATTAAATATATAGCTAAATCTTTCAATACAGATAAATAAAAAATAACATTTGTATAATTTATATAGAGAGAGTAAATTGGTTTCTTTCAATGAAAATTGATTATTTGAGTATTGAGACTTTACTTATTGTTTTTCAATAGGAGATGACAAGAAATATTAAGTTTTGTGTCTATATTTAGACACTAGCTCTGACTTTTTATTAAGTAAATTTATAGTTATTGTTAGTTAAGAAGCATTGGGACATTGCTTCTGCCGATTAATTTTGATGTAACACGCATCTTAGATATGTCACTGTCATGTTGTGCTATGTTGACGTCATTGTATTTAATATCTAAAGGAGGTAATTTTTTACATTTATTTATTTCCCTTATCCAGTTCCGGCATCCTTGCTAGAGTTCATATGAGAGCGACCCAGTTCTTTTGGAATAATCTGATCGGTTTTTTTGAAAATCCATCGCAAAGAAGAAGCATCAAAATTAAAGATAAGTCATTCACATCTTTTTATATCTGTACAATCTGAGTTACAGTCATGTCTGAAGAACATTTTGACAACGATCATAGATCTTACATACCTAATAATGTACAAATTTCCAGAACTGATGATAATTCCGGTTTGAAATTATCAAGGCGATCGCCTTAAATTATTTAAGGTGAGCATGATTGAGGAGGAATTCTGAATTTTGACAATTTTGAAGCTGTTTCACTTTCAGACAATAGGTATCGCCTACCTGAGGACACACAGTGGAACAAGATGATGATTTACCTGGAGCTAATGATCCAGAGAGAACTTAACGTGGTAATCCTTTACTAGAGACCAATGATGATCACTCTAGCAGTGATAGCCTATTTGATCTATTTTCAAAGCAGCAACCAGTTAACAAAAACAATGGTTCAGGAGGAGTTATCCCATCTGGCTTGAACGTATGTAATGATATCCTTGATGAGATTTATCAGGAGACACCTTTGAACTGTGAATATTGTCTTGAGGTTCCTTGTAAAAATTGCTAACAAAATTCAAAGACATTTTTCTTTCAAAGAGCCAAAGTGCTGATAGCCGAAATGCAATGGGCAACACAAAATCCCTGCTACTTGTAGTGTAGTGTGTATTAGTAACTTGCCCGCCTCTATCATGGAAATGTGCACATTCTCTGAATATTGCAAGCGTAAAGAAAACTCATTGTATAATTTGAAGTCCTCTGTTGCTCTGGTTCCTTCTTGCTTTAGTGACTGCATTACAGAAATACTGTCAGCAGATTCTCAGCTTAAACTGTCAGAGGTGAAAAAACTTTTTCTAAATTGCATAGATGGCATCACGTTACTAGCTGAGTCATGCAAGTTACAACATTAGTCTCTTAAGAAAAATAATTTAAAATCTACACTTAGCTTCGACTACAAAGGCTTGTGCAGCGCTGGCAGACCAACCACCAAATACTTACTCGGCGACGATTTAACAAAAGTAATAAAGAAGCCCATGAAGCTTCTAAGCTAGCTAAAAGCTTAACGTACTCATGAAATTCATTTAAAAGTTTACCATACTCCTATAAACGAAGTGAATTTAATAGAGATAGATCATCATCATCACACGGCAGCCGAAGGGGTTCTTTTTTAGAGAGAGGTCGCTCTGCTCCAAATCGGAAAAAGGGAAAAGCTTGTCAAGAAAGAAACAATGATTTCTGTTGTAACTCATAAACATTCAATTAAGGCAAAATTGCCAGCAGGAGGTGAGCAATTTTAAAGCTGGCTCTGCCTCAAGAGCATAATCTTGTGGGTGAAAATTACTTCTAATCAAGATATTTTGACTACCGCAAAAGGTTTAGCAATTTCATTTGAGGCTACACCCTCCAATGCAGTAACAAACATATTTCACCTCCTACTTCAATAGTGCCGAACATACTTTTATTGATCAAGACATACAGAGTCTTCTATCAAAAGGAATAGTTGTCCAGAGCAGTCATGAAACTCATGAGGTTCATTTCACCCATTTTTGTCACTCCTAAATGAGATGGTGGCCATAGACGTATTTAAAATTTAAAAAAGCTAAACCAATTTATGCCTTATATCCATTTTAATATGGATACTGTTGAGATAGTTCTTAAGTTCCTAAGTTGTCAAAATATTCCAAAAATATTCGTATTAATATTTCATGTGTTTTAAATTTTAATCCCTGGAAAATATGGTTTTTCTCGGTATTACTTAACTCGGTTTTAATAGCAAATACATTTGATAAATGTGTTAAAAATGTCAATCAAACCATCAATTTATTTTCTTGGTTTTATCATGCACCCAGACAAATCTCAATTTTTACCTCAACAAAAGATAGAATGCCTATGGTTCGTTATAAGCTCTGTTAATATGACAGTTTCTTAACTGAGAAAAATAAAAATAAAGCCATTGAGCTGTACAAGGCACTACTCTTACCAGGTACTCATAATATCAAAGAAGTAGCTCAACTGTTAGGTTACATCAGTTATGCCCTGATATCTGTCAAATTTGTGAAGCTAAACTACCGTGACTTGAAAAGAGACAGAATAAGAGCTTTAGCAGCTCATAAAGGTAAACTTGATGGCCATATGCATATATCCGATAATGGAAGAGCAAATTTGAATGCGAATGTTAGTCAACCTTTTAATGGTATTTATATATCACCTCCTCAGTAGTTATTACAACTAATGGTCCACTTCTTGGAGAAGGGCAGTTACTAAAGATCTTTCTACCAATGGCCTTTTCACTATAGAAGAAAAAGCTTTACATATTAATAAGCTTGAATTATGAGCTGCCCTATCTGCAGCTGTTGGTTGTATAAACAACATAGGCAGTTGTCAATTTGAGTCCTGCAATAAGATATTTCAAAAGATCTGGCATTGAGCAACTCCTAGAGGCAATTGGCTTAATGCTGCACATATACCAGGCGTTTTCAATGAAGAGGCAGACAAGGAGTCTTGAAAGAAGAAGGTGAAACTGAAATGAACGCTTAATGAGTCAATATTCTCTCAAATTACTTCTGACTTTAACTTCTTTAATTTTACCCCAGATAGAGACCTATTTGCTTCCAGAATCAATGCACAACACCCCAAGTTCTTTTCATTCCGATCTGACTCTGAAGCAATACATATTAATGCATTTTCCATTTCCCGAAAAGGTTTAAGTTTTTATGCTTTTCTTCCTTTCAGATGTGTCGACGTGCCATTAAAAAACTCCACTTTGAAGGAGCCAAAGGCATACATATTGATAGTCCCCTATTGGCCATTTCAACCGTGGTTTCCATGTCTCTCTGACATCTGGCTAACAGAACCTTTTGTTATTTCCTCTAGCCAAGCACAGCTGTATCTTTCGAACGACCCTGCTGCAATTCATCCTCTCCATCAATATCTGCAGATGTTAGCATGTTTGGTGGATACTCGTAGCATGTTAAAGAACTCCTGGATTCCTCCTGGTCAAATGGAACAATGAAGCAATACACAACATACTTGAGAAAATGGTATGCTTTTTACAAGGATAATGCTTTCTTCCAAGATAGTGCTCAAGTTAAGGAAGGAGTAGACTTTTTAGCTAAACTCTTCAATGAATCTTCCATTTCTTACTCTGCCGTAAATATAGCCAGATCTGCATTATTTCCTGTTATTGTTTCACCAGAGGGTACATTTGGTTGCCAGCCTACAGTAAAAAGGCTAATTAAAGGTATATTTCGAACAAGGCCAAGCTTAGTTTGTTATACTTTTACTTATGATGTCGATATTGTTTTTAGATATCTTCAGGATCTGACACCACCGAAAGACGCAAAGTGCATTACTTTGCATCTGAGTTGCCTCTCAGGTATTCAGACAGGAGAGCAATCACAAACATTTTCCTTTTTACACTTGAGTAACGTGCATATAACATATACTAAGGTCACATTTGTTATTTCTGAATTATTGAAACAATCCAAACCAGACCACCAGTTAGATTCTTTAGAATATTTTTGGCTTGAAACTGGTCCCAAAAATTTTTGTCCAGTCCATAATAATAAGGCATATCTACGTAAAACCAATGATCTACGTGGCTCAAAAAATCTTACTTCTTAAGTTACACGCGACCTCACAAGAAGGTCACCCAGAAGACTATTTCCAACTGCATTACTCTTTTTTTACAGGGAGTAGGGGTTGATACAAGCATATTCAATGCTTACTCTGTTCGCAGTGCTTCAGCATAAAAAGCTTTAAAGTTAGGTGTGACGTTAGCAGACATAGGAAAGTCAGCAGGATGGTCGTCTCCTTACCTTTCAACTAGATATTATAAAAAACTCATTGTAAATAGTTTTGGTAATACATTTCTGTGTACATAACAAATCTTTGACTTATTGCTTCCCACAAGTCGCTATAGCTTTAAAATCTCATATGAACTGTGGGAAGGGTTCTGGAACTAAATAAGGGAAATAAATTAGCCGATTAAACAAATAGAATGCAATCTGATTTAGATTATTTCCCCTAGGAGGTTCCCACCCTGGCCAGAGTTCATGTGCCCAACTACCACTCATGTGACGGAGTATTTGCTACACTTAACAACTCATTCTACTGGTAAATCGAACTTTTAAGAAGAATTTGAAGAGGACTGGATCACTCTCGAATTGCGCACAAATAGAATACATTTCGTTTTATTGTCTCAAAAATGAATACTTTGGTTTTTATCCCCAAAGTAATGGCATAGGTCATGGAATCCTTCTGTTAGCACTAGCCGAATTTTGTCAACACTTTTATCTTAGAAATTGAGACAAGAATCATCTGCATAAGGAGCAATTTCGAAACTTTTATCGCTCGAGGCCTTCGTTGTTGTTCACATAAATAGGATATAACAGAGGTCCTTAGATTGATCCTTGTGGAACGCCGCAATCAAGATTACCTTTGTCTAAAAAATGTCGCCCCAGATAAATAGTAAAATATCTATTTTTAAAAAACGAAGCAAACCAATTTTTTTGTGTTAGAAGAGAAAATTAGATATTTGAGTTTTTTCAAAAGAATTTCATGGTCGAAAGACTTCTATAAGTCAATTAAAATCATCCTCGTTACCTTTCCCTTGTCGAACTCAGATTTTTAGGTAAAACGTATTAAATATCTTCAAAATTGCATACACAGTCTCCTATGGAAACAAAAAATCTTTTCTTTTACAAATCTGTCCGAATAGTCTTTAATATATGGAATGGGGGATAACATTATCTCTCTAGAAAAGCAATATAATTGAGAGTCTGTTAGGACTTCCTAAGTTATAAGGACTGTTTTCCATAAAACTTATCGGGTTTTGGTAACCTAACATGTAATTAGTCGTTGAATTATTTTATTGATGTGAAACTATTAAATTTTTAGCAGTTGAAACTTACTTTTATGAAAGAAGTCGGTAACAATAATTAGTGCTTTATTAATTACTTGTATCAACAAAAGACGGTTGTTTTCGATGAGTTCATAATCATTCTATTTAAAACCTCCTTGATTTAAATAAGATAGGTATGAATCAGTAGATTCATAAAATAAAGGTACTGTTTTACACCAAGTGTCAAATACGTCAAGAGCTATACCAACTGACAAATAGGAAAAGTGAGAAGCCATGTCATATAAAAAGTACTCACTCACGCTGCTAATGTCAGGTCAAAAATAAATTATTAAAAAAAAAAAAATTCTCCCTGAAAAACATTGATGTTTGCTAGAATAATGAAAACTTTGAGGTAGGGTTATTTACCAATGAATCCTCCCAATAGGGGGAGGAGACATTTAAATTTAGTGATGAATGAGGTGATGGCAATAATATAATACCTTAGACCTTTTATGGCTAGCTTCCAACAATAATGAAAATTGCAACAACGGGTAGTATCGCTATTGCTATAGACTGAATTACTGGCAAAATGTATACAAATAACGCATCAAAATTAGTAAATACCTATTAAGATATAGAGCAATTACATTACGGCGGTGAATTTTATAGTAAAGGTGTCAAGAACACAAACCAAGAATCTGCAAAGGAACGGTTCACTATTGGACAGAATCAGTGCCATGCTTTTCTGGCGAAAGAACATATCAGGGACATAAAAAATTTCATAGCTAAAATGTAGTTGTCAACAATAAAGATAACATCTGCTAGCAAATAAATAATGTTGAGACTAATATCAATAGCAGGACACTGGAATCGAACACCTTTGATACAAGTTCAGACCACGTGTGATCAAAATGGTAGTTTTAATCTTCCTTTTGAAACCAAGGCACTATAGGGAAAAATCATATGGGCAAATCAAGTTGCTGCTTGTATTGATTACCATCAGAAGGTTTTAAGCAAGCTATTGAATTACCAGACTCCTTCAACTATACTGATTTAATCATTCTCCTGAACTTGCTGCACATCCATTACTGGTGGCCTGCGGATCATGGAAGTATGGCAGTGGCAGCAGAATACCCAAAAATTTTAGACACTGACACTGAATAATTCCTTAGAAACATATTTTCACTATGTAAACTATTTCAACAAGGACGAGACGTATTAACGAGAAAGACTAAGACGTGAAAGACTAAAGAAAGACGAGAAAGACTAAAACTAAGACGTATTTACGAGAAAGACGTATTTGATGAGCTCATAATATACAAATGTTTATTGTTTGCTGATATAGCTTTTTTTGGCTTGGTTGATTAAATTTTTATATGGTTCCGTTCGTTTTTGCATAGTGATTCCATTAGTTATATTTTTTATGTTCAAAGAAACGGAAAAAGAAAGATATCCTTTGAAAACGAAAAGTTGGTATATTTTTACAAATAAAATCAGTACTCAAGCGGAAGTTTTTATACATGTCGTTATACATCGTCAGAATCTTTTAATTGTTTTATAATTACTTTTTATAAACACATTTACAACAAAAATCAATTTTTGATACATAATATCTGTACATATGACATCATATCCTAGAATTTTGAAACATGGTTGGTGTGAAACTTTTAAAAATTTGAATAAAGCTTCTGTGACTTCCGAAACTGAAACCCTTCTAATTGGAGACTCTTTGATTGCTGGCCTTTCCAGATATAAGTCAGTGTGGCGAAAATATTTCAAGAACTCAGCATCCAATCATGGCATTCCCGGCGATAAATCCCTCAACGTTCTTTGGAGGGCTGAGAGAATGTATTTACCGACTTCTTTAAAACATATTTTTATTCACTGCGGAACTAATGACCTTGAGTGTTTTAGTCCAGATAACATTGCTAATAACATTATATCGATAGCCGATACTTTCAAAAAAAGACGCCCTGACCTTGTTGTTGTGATTTCCGGTTTGCTCCCAAG
>JANSTP010130672.1:0-12713 GCA_025330745.1 Cladonema radiatum | reverse complement strand
CCTGATATTCCTTTTAGTTTTACTGCAAGGTGCTTCTAAGTCTGAAGTAAATTATTACTTATGCATGGTGTTTACTCAGTAAATTCTACTCAATAAATTCTATTACTGTTCACATACAGATGACATACAGACCCTTGTTTTCATGTATAAATTTGCCCGATATTTGTTTATTTTGATATATATTGTCATATAATTGTCATATATTACAATAAAAAATGTCATATATTCATTTATTTTCTGGTTGAGATGTGCCTGGGAGGCCTGCAATGAATGATATTGCTTTTGTATAGCAAATAAAATTTTTATTGAATTAGGTGATATTTCAAGTGATGAGCAGATGAGCAAGGGCAGCTATACAAAGGGATAATGAAATTCATGATTGTTCGTCTGAAAAAAAAAATATTCCTCTTGAATGTATGTTTGAATGTATTTTGAATTTGTCAAAAATTGATTTGAATGTCTGAGCAATTATTACGGACAATCATTCTGTAAATGTGAATGCTTACTCCACGTTGCTAAAGAAATTTAAAAAAACTGAATACTCATTTAAGATACCAGAAAGTTATGATACATACTTATTGTGCACTTGCTAAAAAATATCAGGAACAACTTGTTTAACGCAAAAAGATTTGTTTTCCCAGCATTCTCGATTGATATTTGTAATGACAAGTTATCATCACCGGCAGGTTATATAGGCTGGGATGATCTTCACTGAATATATGACAAAGATTCAAAGTTACCAGCGCATCTCTGCAAAGCTTCAAAGCTTACTTACCGGTCGTTACATCCAGGCAATGATTGGGTAGCTATTCAGGCAAAGCTATTTCCCGGAGAGAAAAGATTTATCTTTTCTTGAATTAATCACAAAATGGTGGGCGATTGTTGATTCACGGCAAAAGTATACACCCAATCGTCTTAGCAATGGTATTGTCAAAGATGATGGTAAAATAAAATTCTTGAATGATTTTACTGATTGGTTACATTCGTGGCCTGAAAGAACGTTGTTTTGCTTAACAAAGCAAACTGGATCAGCTTTCATTAGAACTTTGAAAGCCCAGTCATTATTAATAACTGAGCTTTTAGAAAATGGATACACCTATGTCTTGACGCAGTGTTTACAAAGACACACATATTGAAGAATTATACCAATGCAGCTCTCTTTACTTGTGTCGATCATTCCGAATGGGGATAGATTCACCTCAAAAATAATTGTTAATATTTTTTTCAACAACAAGCAAAAAACGTGCTACAGATGAAGTGATAAAAAATCAAGTTGTGGCTTTTAAGAAACAACAACGTGAGAAGCAAAAGTAGATTTTAGTTTATATCATGTTATTCTTTTACAGTTAACAGTTGAGTTTGTTACAGGTCTTGAGATTGATATTATAGAAACAGAAGTTTAATCAAAATATATAAATTTTAGTTTTCCCTGGAGTTTGTATAGTAGCCAATAATCTCTTGCTTTTTTATCTGTTACGTCTTTGTTCTATTGAATTAGATTCCTTTTTGTTCTATGCTATAGTTATGATTTGTTCAATAATTATTTGACATATCTCTCCACAAACTGTATAAAAATTGGTTACTTGGTTACCAATTTCTTCTTTGAAATTGAGGTGTGCTGGAAAGACTGTTTAGTGCTATTTGATATCTGCCATCTACCAGTAAATTAATTTTAGCTAATACTTGATTGTTTTGGCTGATCTTTATCCTTTCTTTGTTTTGGATTTTGGAATATCTCATTACATTTAGCATTAAAAATATAAATATTAATTTTAAACATCAGAAGGAAAAGGTTGACATCAAAATCAAGATGGTGAGTGGTTTCTTTAAAGTGATAATAAGGTAATGTCAATGTTTTTTTATTTGATGACATATTGAAATGGACTTTCTAAGACCTAATTTTATTACTCTGCAAAATTTAGTATTGAATAGATCTTCTTTCTGCATAAAATTAGACCCATATTCCAAAAATTATTGCCAATTAGTGTCAGCCTGTTAATTTGTAGTCTGAAAATGTGACCAATGGGGCTATGTATGATAGTGGGTCGTGCCTTATGTCAAAAAATGCCATTTGATCTTTCTCCCAAAACCCAAAAATTTACGCCAGCTGATTGGTTGAAAGAGCAAATAAAGCATTTCCAGTGGCTGAAAATTGTTAAAGAAAAACAACCAATCAGGAAACGTCAAAAATTTTGTATGTTACAGTATGTTACTTTCCGTATAGAAAACAGGGAATAACTGCAATAGGGAAATTATTCTATAACATCACCTGTACTTTGCTTTTAGTGACTAACCTTGGTACGCGTATACCCCAAATGGCCCTGCATATTTTGGACCCAATTTTGATAGTTTGTTGCTGTCACAACAGCTTATGACGTTGTTAGAAGTTCAATTTATAAAATTTTTATAACTTCACCTGTACTCTGCCTTAACTGACTGAACTTGATACACATATACATCAAATACATCAATTTTGATGGTTTGTTGCTATGGCAACAGCCTATGAGGTTATGAGAAGGTCCATTTCAGAAAACCTTTATAACTTTACGTGTACTTTGCCTTTAGTAACCAAAGTTGGTACATATAGAATGCAAATGGTTCTAAAGTTTTTTAGGCTAATTTGGTGGTTGGTTGCTATGGCAGCTGCCTATCTTTTACTTATTTTCTCACCATTTGAAAATAAGACATAGTGCATTGTCAGCAAGAGGTCGCTTAGCGATCTGTCACTTGAACTGTGTTAGCAGGCCTGTAGGACACTTCACCGTCGTGTGATGCTTTTCTTGTAGGCGGAGGTCTATTGGTTAATCATTTTAACATCGTAACGATCTATGATTTTATAAGTATGGTAACTTTTGCAAAAAAAAAACTTGATAATAAGACCAATAATCTAAAACATGTCTTAGAGATTTGGAACATTGATATAGGTATAGTATAGCGCTGTGATCTGGGACTCTACAAAAAAGATTTTGATTTTGGTCAACAAAGATAATATTTTTTTATTCTATAGAAACTTTGTACATACGGTTCTGTTTGTGCGTTCAAACAAAATAAACCCAAAAGAAATAGTAAATTTTGTTTAGAAAGTGAAAGCAAGGACCTCATACGCTATTACAGAAGTGAGCGCGAAAGTGTTGACTAGTAGTTGAATGATATGAAACACTTTGAGCAATGTGTATAGTTTTAAAACTCGAAGAAGCCAAAATTCATTAAGAATATCATAAAATATGAAATTCTCATTTATGATTTGCATTTGTGATGTTGTCAAAATGAATCCAATATTATAAGAGATAACAAATTTGAATATCTAAAAACTTTTATAGATAGTTTCATGAAACTTTTCCAGAAGAAATCTTTTGCGCTTGCCATAAAAAGTAGTCTGGTGTCTAGTTCCAGGTCCTTTTTTCATTTTGCATGCACATTAAATCTCAAAAATGACATTTTCTCAGTACAAGGCAAACATTGAAATTAGAACCATTATAGCTTTCCGAAAGCAAAAATATTACCATCCAAGTATTTTTGCACATCCAGTTCTTGCTGTTTCAGCAAAAGATAAAAAGGAACAGAGAGGTAAACAGATTGAAATTTCAAAATGGATTTCTTTTTTTTCTTGAAGATCATTTGAAAAAGAAGATCTTCTCAAAATTATGTTTCATAAACAATTATATTTGCTTAGATATTGTAGATTTTGTGACTTTACAGGTTTTTTTTTTTAATTCCTCTGGATGACATCATAACTGAGCATGCCCAAAGCTTTTACATAAATATCTGCTGAAAGAAAAGAGAAAAGAGAAAAAGATTTTTCTCGTTATAATTAATTCTTTAATTTGAGATTAAGTTGTTTTTAAGTATCACTCTCGTTTTAAATAACTAAATTACATCTGAGATTTTTTACAGAAAATAAGAGTTGAGATGGAAAGGAATTTTGTAGGATCTGGAAAATTTATTGAGAATAGAGTGTCTATGGAAAAGTTTTTATTGGGCATCAAAAATGGTGACTTGTTGTCTGCAGTCATAGTGTCGCTGTTTTTCTGTTTTTGGCGAGTTGACCATAAGATAGATAGATAGATAGATAAAATATTTATTCACCGATCGAAACTGATCTATGTATACAACAATATGGCAACATCAAAGTAAAATATTATATTGATATCATAGTTATCAAATAACGAAAAAAAAAAAAAAAACCAGTAATTGCCTGATAAATACAAGTAAGATCGGTAGGAGACTCAAAAATTTGGGCCATTGGCCAAAAACAGAGGGGTTATTTTCAGGAGGTAACACTTTTTGCCAAATATTGCTAAAAAAAGCTCTTATTGTATTTTTTTGATTCAAGATATGGTGTTTTTAGTTTCTTTTAACAGTTTGAAAGTTTTTATGAAGGTCTAGTGCAAAAATAGATGAAAATAGATTTTTCGAGGGTCAAAAAACCTGATTTTTCCCATTTTTTCGTCATTTTCAATGTCGCAGAGCCCGTAGACAATCAAATGATGACATCATCAAAATTCTGGTACCCTTGAGGCTAATATTTTATTTTTTGTAATTGTTTTATGTTAGTCTACTATCCTGCAAAGAATTATCCTTTTTTGACTTTTACTTGTCTAGATATGGGGCAACAAAGATTTGCCCGGTAGCCGGAAATTGCCGAAAAAAGGTAACATTAGTTTCAGGCCCTACTGTTTCCTGAATCATGCTGAAGAGTAGCCAGTTTTGTTTTTTTCCATAAGTTGAAACCTATGTTGTTGTGATTTGACAGAAAAAAATGCTTGCAAATACCAGAATGTTGCCAAAGACAGCATTTACTGAGGCATATCAAAACATAGAAAACCGACTACTGGGGAGAAAATAAGTGATGACATTATCAAAATGGCGACCCCCAGGTCAACTTTTTTCCATTTTTAAAAACTATTTATAAGGGTTCAGACGATGGGCTGAATAACCCCCCGCTCAGCACCCTGGGTCAAATAGGGTTAATCTAGTGTTGTTCTAACACTATTTTAGCCTAAATTGAAAAGCAAGGATACCGTATGAAGAGAATTTGTCAAAGTTGTCTTACACAGACAAAAAAGGCAAAATCAAGAAGATTGTATTATTTTGTTTGCATCATCTCTAATGAACTACTAATTACCTTTTGATGTTACATCAATTTCAAAACACCATTTTCTTATGATTTCAATTAGTGAACGCTATCGTGTCATCAACGTTAAATAAAGAAATAAATAAACAAATGAATAAAATAAATTTCTGCCTTATCACTGCATGTGAAATTCAAAATGATCCGCTACATGGCATCACAAGGATGATAATTTTCCATGTGGCTAAAACAAAGCGTTTTTAAGAATATGGCATTATGGGGGGACATTTTCTTTAATAACTCCATAGCTAAAAAGAATTGGGAAAAAATAATTTTATATTTGCATTTTTCCATAAATTATCTTCCAAAAACAGAGAGTTGTTCTGAACCCTGGAGGCAACCTTTATATTAACATTATTTATCTATTTTTTATTACTATTTAATTTGTTTTTGTCATCATAATTTATGTTTATAATCTGCTGAACATTTCCTAAAAGAAAATCACTCCCTGAAATTATCTGTGATTGTTGGAGTAATTACATACTTGAGTTTATTTGTAAAGTGGATAAGTCAGAATAACAGGTTTAAAAGTGTCGATTGAATACAGTTTTTTCCATTCTTGTGTGGAAAATAATGTTGTACAAATATTTTGAAAGTTTAAGCTTTTATTTTTAATGTGCAAATATTTTATCAAGTTAAATTATCAACTTAACAATTCGAAATTTGGATACAAACAGACTATCCCAGGTCATCCAAAATCACCCAAGTATAGTGATCATGAGATACCTGCATTTAAAAGACATACTCTAACCGCCAAACATTTTGCCTAACTTCAGTTTTCTTTGTTGATAATGAAAGAGGAAAGTCATTTTTTGGGTGAAAGATCAATAATATCCTTTGATATTACACAATTATCCCATATCGTTGCTTCTTATTACAAAATCTGTAATTTGAAAAACGATTTCTTATTGCTGCAATATTGTATTATTATTGTTTTATACCTGTTTTTGGTTGGAGTTCTTTTAAGGGTTGTAAAAGATTGAGAGTGGAAAAGTCAAACTCTCTAAAACCTAAAACGATCAATAAAAATGAATGAAAGTTGAGAAATTGATAAAAGATCCAACAAAATTCAAGAGGTTTTGAGCACCACTTGCAAGCCGAAAGAGAAATGATCAAACGTGTTTTACTACAACCAACGAAAATATGCTTGCTACTTGCCCTATCGGCATGTTCTTTTGCATCGCTGAAAGGCAAATAGTGAAGCTGCCTTTATTGTTTTAAAATGTCATTGAGTGGTGACACATTTCAGTGGTGATGAGTTCGCAACAGTACGTGGTGGCTTAGTTACAGAATATTTCAATTGTGAAACCAAGAGTAATGGAGAAATGAAAAAATTGAACCTAAAAGTCAGATTACCGCCTGGTAGCGTCATAAAAAATGCTAAATATGGAGCTGCTTTTCCAAGAGCATGCTAGTTTTTTTTTCAGAAAATCACCCTAGTAAAGTGTCAAAAAAGCAAAAAAGCTATTGCCCAAGATACGTTTCTTTTCCTGAGTGAAACCATGCAGGGAGGTAGTAATTATTATGTTTTGCTCAAAACCAGCTGTAAAAAATGTTTCAGTCACATAAAAAGGTGATGATGTCATTAAAATTGTAAAAAATTTGTGTTTCTTTAAAATCCTGACATCAGCAAAAAATGACATCATTTTGATGTTATTGACGTCATCATAATATCAACTAAGTCTTGGTTTACCATTTTAGAAATTTAACATAAGGGGACTCGTAATTGTTGATTTATTTTGAAAACATTTATTTATTTTCCAAAATGGCTACACGCATGATCAAAAAAGGGGATGTGGCAAAAGGGAGGCATGGCAGTGGTCTTTTTTCAATCATTGAATTTGCAGTTTTTGAGAACCTTATGGTTTTGGAGTAGCTTTTGAGAAACTTTTAATAATAATAATAATAATAATAATAATAATAATAATAATAATAATAAAACTTTTATTTACTTGAAAATCAGTAGTACACAGAACAAATAAATGAATAAATAAATAAATAATCACTAGTTATACACATGAAATTACAATCGTCGCAGGTAATTCCAATACAAATAAACAATATACATTGAATATAATTTAAATAATTTGTAGTTGTAGACTACTGGATCAAGACGGGGACCCAAACAGTACCACAAGGGTAAGCTAAGGAGAAGGCCACCTCTAAAAGGACTTATAAAGCTCAAATAATAAAGAATAGTATGCAGATGAGTATCTACAAACCGCTCAAATAACCAGGGGTATGGGGCAAGTAAAGGCAAGATAGATTAGCATGTTAGATATAGCGTCAATTTATTCAGTTATTTCCATTTGAATAGCCAAAACGATATCAGAAGAAGTAAGAAATTGAAGGAAGAGAGAAAGGAGAAATAATAATAATAAATAAAAAGAAATATTATTTCTAAAACATTAAATTATTTCTATTTCTAAAACAATAAATATTTCTGGAAACAGGTATGCACGAACGAAGAGAGGCTGAGCATAACATGAATGGATAATTCAATGAACAAAACAATGGAGAAGCAAAAAATGAATTAGCTATAGCAACGATTCATAATAATCTAAAGTATGTAAGGTAATGCCTTTTTTAAAAGAAACTTTAGATTTTATTTCTGAGATAGACGGGTTGGCTGAAACAGATTCATTCCATACTTTAGGAAGGATATGACGAAGAGAAAACGTACCATGGTGTGGAGATTGTACTGAGGGAAACTTTAAAAACGTTATAAGTCTAGAATTCCGGGTATGCTCATTAGTTTCAAAAGAGTCACAAATGGAAATGGGCGTTGCATTGTTAGAAATGTCAAAAGCAAGGAGAAGTCTTTAAAGCTTGACAATATCAATACGTTTAAGTAACTTTAGTTCAAAAAATAACTTGTTAAAGGGACTTTGACATTCTTTAAACGTCATTAAACGAAGACTTTTTTAGGGGGGGGGAGACAAATAGCTTTTCCAAATTCGTATTTGAAGTAAGAGACCAGGCGAGATAGCCATACAACAAGTTCGAATAACAAAGGGAATAGTAAACAGACTTTAAAACAGACATAGATGAATAGTGACGAAATTTAGCCAAGATCCCATTTATTTTATATGACTTGGTGTGAATATATTAATGTGCAAACTCCAAGATAGATTTTCATCGATATGAACACCAATGTATTTCACAGAATCTGACTTAGTGAGTTTAAAACCATTAATTTTAATAGAGATATGAGGACAAGTTTGAGAAGATTTATGAAAAATTATCATTTCAGTTTCAGTTGCATTTAGCGATAGTTGATTTGCCTTTAACCTGTCAACTAACGTTTTAAGTTCATTGTTTAATAAAGAATCGCATTGGCCAGGCCTTTTAAAGGGGAAAAGCAAATTTGTTTGATCAGCAAAATTGTGAACACGGCGATGTTTGAAAATAGATTGAAGGTCATTAATATAAATGATGAATAGAAGTGGACCCAATGTTGAGCCCTGAGGGACACCCAATTTAACAGATTGACGACTCGATGAGACACCAGACACAGACAAAGATTATGTTTAGTAAAGAAAGAATAAAGTCTTTTGTAAAAACTTTTTTCGAAGATTTTGTTGAAGACAGAGAGTGGAGAAATTGGTCTGTAATTTGTGCAGAGATTTGGGTCGCCTTTTTCAAGCACAGGGATAACTTTTGCAGTTTTCAAAAGATCAGGGAAGACACCGGAAAAAAAATGAGTTTATAAGAAGGGAAATCGGCTCAGAATGGATTTGAAAATTCTCTTTAACGAGCTTAATGGGAACACTTGATGGACAGGTCGACTTATTACTGTTATTACTGTTATTAATTATTAGTTTTTTCAATTTCACCAGGAGTGACAACATTTAAGAAAAGAGAACTCGATGTGCGTTTCAAATTACTAAGATAATGATTATATAGTCATTATTACTCAATATTTATTACTCAATATAATCATATTGAGCGTAATGAGATATCAGTTTTTTCCCTGTAGTTATTTATTTAGTTAGTTATTTATTTTAGTTGGTTATTTCCAAAATTTTTGTTCTCTTATCCTATTTACAAACCTTGTTACAGACATTTCAGACTGTCCTATCAAACCTTTGAATAGTTTTGCTGAAAGTACTACTAAAACATCATTTAAATGATTTTGCAGCATGCGTAAGAGCAGATGCATGGGTAATTGCACTCGTCTCCTAGTATTGCCTTGCATTAATTGTTTAGGCTCATATATTGTTTTATAATGGATTTAATTGCAAATTGTTATAGTAGCTCCTGAAGTTCTTAACTAGGTATTCGAACTTAATGATAATCGCCCCTACAATTTAAGAAATGACGCTGATTTCAAAAATAGGCTAATTCATTTTGAGAGCGTTGGCTCACGCTCAATCATCTCAACTGGATCTCATTCATGCTACTATTTACTTTCGAATAAAGGAATCTGAAACCGTGGAAGAATTGAAAAACAAGTTAAATTTCTACCAAAATCAACTGACCTCCAGCTGCCATAAAAAATTGACAAGTCTTATTAAATTTCGGTGTAGCGAGAAGTTTCTTAAAATGAGTGTGTATTTTCTTATTATTTTTCTTCAGCCATATTCCCCGACATAGATAATGTAAAATGATACGTGAAGAAAATATGATGTAAGCAAAAGTCGATTAAATAAAAAGATGGCTGTTTTCACAGAACAGCAGAATATCTTCTTAGCAATTATTGCTTTTGTATTTTTAGTTTTAAGTAATTTGGCAATGGATGTTTTATTTTATGACATGAATGGAATATTTTGTATGTTTGGAAAGTTTGGCTACACTTTTTTCGTGTATGAAAAAAAGATATACCTAAGAGTTTTGTTAAAGATAGCTAAAGATAAATACTCAAACTAGCCAAATGATGGCAGCTATGTTTTGTTATCTGTTGCTGAAAGTTTTATTAATCCATTGCTAAAGGCTCAAGTTGTAAGTATGGCTTGTCTTCATTAATGTATTTGAAGATGGGAGTCAAAAACCTGCATCAGTTAGAGTAAATCTTTATGTTTCTTAAATTTTTTTGTAAATATGTTCAACAATGTAATTTTTTGCAAATGTTTCATAAATATGTTTTGTAAATATGTTTTGTATATAAATATTTTTTATTAATATGCTTCATAAATTTTTATAAATAGGTTTCACACAAGCGTTTTTCATCAGTACGTTTGACTATAAATGTGTTTCTTAAATATTTTTTGCTAATACACTTGATAAGTTTTTGTTAAATAGGCTCTGTACAAATATTTTTTATAAATGCATTCGACTGTAAATATGTTTTGTAAATATTTTTTCTTAATACACTTCATAAATTTTTGTTGAAGACGTTTCGCACAAATATTTTTTATTGAATTATTTGATTGTAAATTTGTTTCGTAAATATTTTTTGTTAATACGCTTTAAAAAATTTTTGTTAACAAGTTTCGCACAAATATTTTTTATAAATACTTCTGTTGAATATGCTCTGTACAAATATTTTTTGTAAATACGTTCGACTGTAAATATATTTCATAAATATTTTTGTTAATACTCTTCATTATGTTCTGTTAAAGACGTTTCACACAAATATTTTTCATAAATGCCTTCGACTGTAAATATGTTTCATGAATATTTTTTTTTTAATACACTTCATAAATTTTTGTTAAATACACTCCATACAAATATTTGTTATAAATGCATTCAAATGTAAATATGTTTCATAAATATTTTTTGTTAATACGCTTTAAAAAATTTTTGTTAACAAGTTTCGCACAAATATTTTTTATAAATACTTCTGTTGAATATGCTCTGTACAAATATTTTTTGTAAATACGTTCGACTGTAAATATATTTCATAAATATTTTTGTTAATACTCTTCATTATGTTCTGTTAAAGACGTTTCACACAAATATTTTTCATAAATGCCTTCGACTGTAAATATGTTTCATGAATATTTTTTTCTTAATACACTTCATAAATTTTTGTTAAATACGCTCCATACAAATATTTGTTATAAATGCATTCAAATGTAAATATGTTTCATAAATATTTTTTGGTAATACGCTTCATAAATTTTTGTTAAAGACGCTTCACACAAATATTTTTCGTAAATGCGTTTGTTGAATATGCTCCGTACAAATATTTTTTATAAATTAATGCTTTCGACTGTAAATATGTTTCGTAGATATTTTTTGTTAATACGCTTCATAACTTTTTGTTAAAGGCATTTCACACAAATATGTTTCATAAATGACTGTAAATACATTTCATAAGTATTTTTTGTTAATACGCTTTATAAATTTTTGTGAAATGTGCTCCTTACAATACATTCATAAATACATGAAACTGTATATAAATATGTTTTATAAATATTTTTTGTTAATACGCTTTACAAATTTTTTGTAAATAAGTTTTGCATAAATATTTTTCATAAATACATTTGACTATAAATATTTTTCTTAAGTATTTTTTGTTAACACGCATTACAAGTTTTTTGTAAATAACTTTCTTGCAAATATTTTGCATAAGTACGTTTGACTGTAAATATGTTTCGTAAATATTTTTTGTTAATACGCTTTACAAATTTTTTATAAATAAGTTTTGCATAAATATTTTTCATAAATATGTTTGACTATAAATATTTTTCTTAAATATTTTTTGTTAACATGCATTACAAGTTTTTTGTAAATAACTTTCTTGCAAATATTTTTCATAAATACGTTGGACTGTAAATATGCTTCGTAAATATTTTTTGTTAATATGCATTACAAATTTTTTGTAAAAAAGTTTTGCACAAATATTTTTCATAAATACGTTTGACTGTAAATATGTTTCGTAAATACGTTTTGTTAATAGGCTTTACAAATACAAATTTTTTGTAAGTAAGTTTCACACAAATATTTTTCATAAACACGTTTGACTATAAATATGTTTCTTAAATATTTTTTGTTATACACTTTATATATACCCTTAAATACGCTCGAAGCAAATATTTTTCATAAATGCGTTTGACTGTAGATATGTTTAGTAAATATTTTTGTAAATACCCGTCAGAAATTTTTTGTAAATAAGTTTCATACTAATATTTTTCATAAATATGTTTGATAAATTTTTGGTAAATACTGTTTGCAAGTTTTTTCTTTATAAATACGCTTAATAAATTTTTAGTTAATATGTTTTGTAAATTTTTTTTGTAAATACGCTTTATAATTTTTTCAAAATTAGATTTTGTACTTTTAATAAATATGTTTGGCAAAGTTTTTGTAACTATATTTCATAAATATTTTGAAAACACTGTCAATAAATTTTTGGTAAATATAGTAACTGTTAATACATTTAAATATTTTTTGCTACATATTTTTTGTGAATCAGTTCGATTGATAAATGTTTTGTAAACATGTTTTGAAAATATTGTAAATATTTTTGCTAATATACAACTTTTTTTTGCATTATATTATTGCAAATATGATTCCATATATTGTTTCTAAATATGTTTTGTAAATGCATTAATATTTTTTGTGTTATTCTTTAATAAATATGTTTCCAAATTTTCAGTTGTTAAAAATTGTTTTTTCTCCCTCCGTGAAAAAAAAT
>JANSTP010130561.1:0-12714 GCA_025330745.1 Cladonema radiatum | reverse complement strand
ACGAACACATTTTTTCTGAGTTATAAATAAACTTTCGAGATTCGTATTTGAGGTCAGTGACCATGCAAGACAGCCATCAATTATATTCTGCAAATACAGATCAACTACTCAATGCTGCTTTGCCAATACAAGTTTTATAACCTTTGACGATATAGGAGATTCAAAAATATTTCTACCAATGGCCGTTTGCCCTTCTACCGTTTGCAAGGGTTTTGTTTTTTTTACTTGTCGCCAAACATTACAAGAATGGGCATAACCGGCATGGAAAAACAACACTTGATGACATGTTCGAAATGAGAAATCAATAGTTGAGATATCTAAATGAAAATGAAAGTGTTTAGTACTAGTTATATGTAAATAAAAAAGCATAATTTAAAAGAAATCTAACCTCGTCTATAAATATAACATCGTAAATATTTATTCCCCAATTAATATCATGTGGTTGTGAATCAATGGGTATATTGAAAGCAGCATGAACTGTTGCACAGGTTTAAGATTTTATATGTCGATGAAAGATATCCTTATGAAGCTGTTATTAAAACCGTTTTATTTTGACTATTGTATGCTTACCATTTTTTGCAGTAATAACGACTTTCCTAAAAGATGGTTTATGTTTTAAAGTATATTTATAGACAACTTAAAATGTAAATTAGCATGATAAAAGAGTAATACCTGTGCCAGGTTCACCGGTAACTAAAAGAAGACCTTCAAACTTTTCTTCATTCCCTTGCAAAGAATAATGTATCTCTTCTTCTGTTTCCATATCGCAACGCACCTAATTGATATGTAGTAAAGAGTTATTATAAATAGAGTTAAATATAAAGATTAGAGTGTTGAGAGATTAAAACTTACCTCTGCTCTTAACTGTTCTTGTTTGCGTAACGAATTACAAAACGAATGATAAACTATTTATTGTTCACTATTCAAAGCTACATTGTTGGTACACAATTCGGAGAGTAGCATATAGTCATTGTAAACACCTTTAATAAAATTGATGTTTCGTTACAACATGTATTCTAATAATAAAAGAAAAACAATACTGAATTTATTTACCCATTTTTGATAAACGATACATGTATGATATGCTTTTAACTTTGCCAGCAAAGTTTTGATATAAGTGTCCTTGTGGACTTCTTGTTTCAGAAATTCACTAATATGTTCATTCAAGTCCCAAAAGTCTGAATTGTTTTCCATGGCGATGGCAAAACATTGAATAGCAGGAGGTACTTCCTCCAAATTACTGCTTCCTCCAAAATCTTCAGCTTTGCTAAAAGAAAATAAGTGGATTTACAAGTGGTCCAATTTGATTTAGGATGTAAGTGATGATTTGTACAAACCTGTGTGGTACGTTTAACAATGTGTGTTGAAAAAAAATTGAGGTGTCATGGCATGCGCGCACTTTGCATCAACCAAGGAGAATTTATTATCTAAAAGAAATAAACAGTTACCAGTGCCAATGTCATTAGCAGTTGCAGTAGCGTTATTAGCATTACTCACGTTTATATAACATTGGTTCGTTGTCATCAGTCCTATAATTCCGAAAAAAAAGTCTAACAATGACCAGTGAAGTAAAGAAATAGATCTGTTGTAATATTTTTCCACGACTTTATCCTTGGCGTAATGATGAAAGTGTGGGACATGATACGTTTTTGTCAAATGCGAAATCAATGCATATGCCGTGTTCGAGAAATAAAAAGACATAGCAACAGTGTTAACAGTGTTGAACATATATCTGGATGCAATTTGGTAGGAACCAATATCAGAGGAACTCATTTCTGATAAATAATGACAGCATGTAAGGAGAAATTTAAGGAGAGAGGAGAAATGCAAGGAGAAATTAAAAAAAAGTAATAAAATAACGAACCTGATAAACTAAAAGCATCTTTGAACTTAGAGACATAGGAAGTAACATATTTCAACAACATGGCTTCATCGTCCATAAACTGTACATCCATGTTGCACTTCAACAACAACATAAATTTATTGAAATATGCCCTTATTCCTTTCGCATGATCTTCAGCAGTGTGCAGCAACGTAATTCCGTTTGATGACACTTTCTTTTCGTTTGACACGTAGGAATAACACAATTGTTTGATGTAGATCGAACTCTGTTTACCTATAATTTATTCTAAAATTGTATAAATGCTTTAAGGTGTTCGTACTATTCCATACAAGCTGAACCTACCCAATAACTCAATTCCTTGTTATTGTTAGGGACATCTGCCCGTAAACGTTGATGAGCTATTTCTGAAACTTTCTCCAACCAAACCGAACAATGCAAATGAACAGTTCCTATTTTTTGAAACTCGAAACGGAAATAGTATGCCTTTATGTTTTTCATTTTAGGCGATCTGGAAAAGAAAAAACTGGTTTTATGAAGTAATAGTTTACAAACGTAATAAATAATTACATTTCAAAAGAACATACTTTTTATTTCTCAATACATGTGACGACCATCTTTCATCATTCTTTCCCAACAAATACCCCTTAATCAATTGTTCCAAAACATGCGCCATGTGGATCGTTTCGAAGGAACCCCGTCTGCAAGGGTCACATCACGGGTCTGATTAACAAAACTCTGCGACTAATGAAGATTAAGAATTTAAAAGATATTTGGATTTAACACATGAAAAGTGAATTGAGTGTACTCACGTAAAGAAATGGCCATTGGTATGGTGCTACTGTGAAAAACATGTCAGGAAACCCATATAACCTAACAGCATCAACTAAAAACCTGTGTAATAAAGAAGTAATTAAAAGACATTTGAAAGTAAGTGAAAGGAGAAATAAAAGTTGCAATAAAAGTACCCATGCTGCTTTTTCCAAAATGTTGAACTAAATGCTTATGTTTCCAAACTCCTGGCAGGTGAGCAACCAAACCTTTTACCACACTCTATTGCACCTTAAAACAGGGCACCTTTAGACTTCAATTAACCTTACTCAGGATTTTAATAAAGGCATACTTACCAGTTACTGTCTTGTAAAGGTGTCTTTCATATTGAAATTGTAATAAGGTAAAACTTTCATGGTCGTACACGTTACTACAAATTTTCCCAAAGAAGCTTTTCTTGTACCTGTTTCCTACACCTTTCATGGATGTTTCACAAAAACTGTTCTTGTTGTACAAAACTATGGTGGCCTAGAAGCGCCATAAGAAAATTATCTTTAAAATATTATAAAAGGTGAAATTACAAAACATAATAAAAAACCAAAATTATAATTGAATCTATGTTCAAAAAAAATATATATATTAAAAAAAAATTTGATAAGAAAAGTAAACATCCAAATCAAAAAAATATTAAAAACTAAAAGAAAACAGAAAAAAAAAAAAAAAAAAAAGAAAGCAAAAAGAAAAAAAGAAAGAAAGAAGGAAAAAACTTTTTTGAAAAGTGAAAAATTGTTTGCTGTTTTTAAATTTTCCACGTGGCCTAGAAGCGCCATAGTTAGCCGAGCTCTTATTAGCATGGCCTACGAGCGCCATATCCCTGCCACATGGTTATTTTTTATTATTATAAATTTGAGTACTTTGTTTTTGTGATAGTTTAGGAAATGTTTCTTAGAACATTTTCGTCATTAGTAGACTAATAGAATCCTTCTGGCCCACTTTCATTTGCTGTCTAAAGTTAGACCTCCATTTGTTACCATTAGTCGTTTTAAATTGGACTTCCTAGTCCAAGCCCTTTCTAGAGCCTACACAGTAGCCTGGCTCATACAATATTGGCCTGTATGCCAGATCGCCATGGCCTACAATCGTGGACAAAAATATTTGGAATGCAGAGTAAAACTGAGCAGTTTTCAGATTTTGACTTTCCATTTGTCATGCCATTTTTCAGTAACGAAATTGCGGAAGGGCAATTTTGGTGATTCCCCTTTGTAGCTACCCTACAGGGCTACAAAAACAGCCAAGCTGTCTTGCCAAGTAAAAATACCTCCTTCCAATTATCGCTTGTGGTGCAGAGTTATGCTGAAAAAGCTCGAAAATGTTCCAATATTTTTGACCACGGTTGTAGGTTAAACAATTTGGTCTTGATTGCCTGCATGCCCAACCTCTTTACCAGGGCTTCTGTCTTTTTTCGTTCACAACAGAACAGAAGCCCAAAAACGAATGCAACATCGCACTCAAGTGTCCAATACAATAGATCATAATAAAAGGGCTGGGGGAGGAGTTGTAATCCATCAAAAAACTTAATAAAACAGGAAGGAGGGCTTTATAAGGCTAAGAGAGAGGGATTTTTCAAAAAATAAGCATTACTCCTTCCACTTTTCCCATCCGGACATGATCTATTTAAATCAATGATCTAGATGATTATTCTAGATCAGTGACTTAGATACGCCTATGATATTTGTAAATTACATGCTCTTTTTTATAAGAACCAGTAAAATCCGACTCGAGCCTGTCTGTCCTTATTTTTTAGACGAAAAATAGGCTGAAATGTTCTTAAAGTGTTCTTATTTTCCTACTGTATTATTCGATATTATTCTGTAAATAAGAGAATTATAAGTGTTCTTACCACTTCTTTACAATCTCGAACCTCAGTTTGATCTTAGCATGTTCTACTTTTTGCTAAAATTTCAGGCTCCTGTTCTTATAAAATAGTTCTTATAATAAAAAAAGTTTGTATAAAGAAGAGGAAGACACAGAAAAATCGTTTTTTTCACCAATGTTGTTGGACGGCAGTTGGACTCATTTCTGATTCGTAAGAAATATGTTTCGTGTTCACATAAATGTGCTAGATTTTGAGATTTTTTGCAGTCAAATGGTTCTCTGCTTTTACAATGAAGACCCGAGATGGGTGACCCCTTCTCTCTTCTCGTACGTTTTCGAGAATTAACAGGTGTAGTTGCCGAAAATCAATTTGAATAATTCAGAAAAACTTTTTTATACTTTCAATGTCAGCAGGTATCTTTTAGATTGAAAGAACTGAAGAAATTTGAAAAATCACCAACAATAAGATGAAACTGAGTTAATTCTTACTCAGATCAAATCTGAATTGAAATTCTTAACTATAAAAGGCTACATGCGGTGTAACAAAATGATTACTACATTACTAACGGCTGGGCAATATATCTGAAAATGAACGTAATATACATGCACTTTTACCACTTCTAATAGATAAAAGATAATCTAAATTGAAAATAGTACTTCTGTAAAAGAAAAACTACTTGAGGGAAAAAGTTGAACAAAAAACTTGGCAGTCTCACCGGTCCACCATATAAAAACTAATTACTAAATAATGATGGGAAAAGAAATTCAAATTTTGCTGATAATTTTTAATTATTGTCTAACATAAGTGTTTTTCCCTTCATAAGAAGTTTGGAGAAAGAATAAGACAAGAAAATTTATAAGATCTCAAGGGCGGGCGAAAATATGGTCACGTAACGTAAACAATATACTTAAATGTGGAAAGCAAGACGAATGACAGTGAATACTTGGAAAATGTTTAAACAAAACATCAGCTCCTTGTTAAATGTTAGTAAAATATTTTTTCAAAAAGCAAAATCTCTCAAATATCTCATCGGCACCTATATTTCCAGGGACCAAATGTTCGCAAGCCTCACGGAAATCAGCATCAATAAAATCTTCGTCGTCTCTCGCAATATCGGCGAACTGCTCAACTTCATTTATTAGCGTTTGATTAACTCGTATCCCTAAAACAAGAAAACAGAATAAATTGAACTAAGTTGAATATGAGTGAAAATGAATTGCTATCTTACTACTATCACGATAATATTTCCACTATATTATTGCAGTATTATTTATATCATAGATTGTCCATATCTAAAATCTATTCTTGCGTGTTATAGGTTAAGAAAAAAAAAAAAAAAGAAAAAAAAGAAATATCACTCACAGAGAATGAACCTACCCCAGTCCTTCAAACCATATTCATTCGGAAACTCGTATATATGCTCAGGAATACCGTCAGGTAGCTCTACTCCTTTTTGCTTTCTGATACGATGAGTGTTCCATAAAGAAACAAAGGTATCCATTTCTTTCTGAAGAAGCGGAACTACCAAAAAAGCAACAATATCCCTAGACAATGGAAAAAAAAGTTGACACAGATGCATTTCGTATAAAGAGCCGAATTGCAACAAGATTGAGGTTGAACATTTTTGTTAAAATTAAACCCTCCGAAAACTATGCGTAAAAGCCATGAGAAAGTTGGCTGGGGGTAGTAACTCTTAAAGGCCGCACGCCCTCGGCCCCTGTTGTAAACAAGTTATTTTCTAAACAAATTTTCTATTGAAAAGCAAATGAAGAAATGCATTATCGTTATTTTTCATAGTTGGCTGGATATGAGCAACGGAATTGTCAACATATATGAAGCTTTGTATGACGTTGTGACTACGTTTCTGCAAAGAAAACCTTTTAACTTGCCTAAAATAGTATACAAACTCAGGATTTTGAGCTTTAGTCATACTGTAGCCGGATTAACTGTTGTTATTGTAAAGGAGCTTACTTTTTGAGTATAGAAATATTGTAGACATTTGCAATTACATTCAACTTTGTGTCGAAAAAATAGTATCGAAAGCAATTGTGACTTGGTAATCGTAAATCGAACTGCTAGTTTGTTTCTATATCATTTAAACTCATAGAGTGTTAATCAAGGCATTGATATAGCAACCTGTTTATTTAGACAATATCAATATCAACATCAATCTTTTTATTTAGACAATAAGGCAATAAAAGTAATTTAAAAAAAAATTGCAGCCTTTATCTAAAATTAACTAAAAAGAAATGTCAAAAACCTATCTAGCTTTTCTTCGAGTCGATATCGGCCACTGTTTTTCAACTGAAGTAATTGTAACTTGAAATAATGCTCCAGTCTTTCATTCAAATCCCTCCACCACCTCTCGATCTAAATTAAAGAGAAAAAAAGTTAGGCGTGTTCCAATGATGAAATGCCACTGAAAGCTGGTGCTCTTAGAAAGTTGAAGGGTTTTCAAGATTAGTAATTTCATTGGCTGCTGGTTTAAAATTACCAGCGGCATTGCCCTTCTCCAGTCCTCCAGTCCGTGGTGTACTGGTTAGCGCCGTTGGCTTTGATCAGAGCCCCTCGGGTTCGATTCCCCGTCCGGGCATGATAAGTTCATATGAACTTCTGGCCTAAGACGTTAAACTAATACTACAAAAAAAAAAAAAAGAAAAAAAAAACCATTCAAGATATAAAATAGCATATGCTTTCAAATAATAAAAAGATAGACATTAAACCTTTTTATGACGAGAGTATTATGATGACATCATCAAATAGTTAAAAACCATTTTGAGGCCATTAAAATAGTTCATTTAGATTGTTAACAAATTTTTCTATTGGCCGAAAATGGGTTAATCCAAGCTAATAAAGGGACCGCGACGAGCAGCCAACCTTCTGGTTATATAATGTGATAAAATGATAAGAATAAAGAAGTGGGTAATCTTGTTACCAAGATAGCTCAGAAATAGGTCACAAAAAAAAATAAAAAAAATAATGATTCTTATTGATGTTTGTGAAAAAAAGTGCTCCCTGATTCTGAAAAAGAAACAATATCGCAAAAATTAGCCTGGAAGTTTCCTCAGTCGTTTCAATAATATCAGCTTTTTAGTGAAGACTTGAACACTATATTTTATAAAGTTTATAAGAAGTGGAGCACCAGCAGCAAGTGATACATGGGCTTGCACATGTGGGTTAAAGCAAATATATTTGATGAAACTCTGAAACATTGTCAATGAAGAAATGTTTCTTCAAATGTTTAAGTGTCCTGTCATACCTGGTTTGAGGTTGATTTTCCAAATATGACAGTATCAGCTGCATCATTACTTTCTAAATGTAATAATTTTTTGAGGAGGTAAGCATGAATAGCTGTCATTTCAATGGTTTCTGAACCTTTATCTATCCGTATATTCTGCACAATTATCTGATGCTTCTTGACAAAATCCAAGTACCAACGGCCTGGATATTTTGGATTACTATTATTTGTCCAGACTTTCAGCCACAACACTTTCCGTGAACATGTATCAATACAACCGTATATCGAGAGAGGAAAGGTCCAATTCTGAAATCCCATCATTTTATCGTGCCCATCAAGGGAATGTACAAAGTTTGGACCCGGTGAAATGAAATTGCCTTTTACTTTTTTCTTTTTGAAACAGGGTTTTCTTGCTTCAAGCTTCTCAGGGACAATATCACCCATTATTGCATGTACCACGTCACCGGGGACATAAACTCCATGACACTAACAAGGAAAAAAGCAATAATCAGAACCTAGGATCATTCAATAGTGTAGTTTAATATTTAATGGTAAGTTTATTATTACTTAACGAATAGGCTATATTTTGTGATCACCTTAAAGATACCTTAAGGGAAGAAATTTTCGCGGCAATTTAATTTCGCGGTTAACCAAAAACTTTTTTTGCGGGAATTTAATTTCACGATTGCCAGATTTTTTTAATTTTCACGGGAATTAAATTTCGCGTTCGACTGACTTTATAGAAGCTTTTAGTAGGTTAAATATGCATTTTGCAATGATTTTTTGTCGAATTTTGTCAAATTTGTGATATTATATACAATTTGCTAAATTTTGCGGGAATTTAATTTCGCGGTCGGCAGAATTATTTCGCTGGAACTTAATTACACTGTTTCAAGCAAAAACAACGAAATCCGCGAAATTTTCTTCCTGCGAGAATTTCTTCCCTTAAGGTAGCCTAATCTTAAAAATATAATATAAAAGAACAAATAATGTTTAGAGGAAACCTAAAAGCATTGTTTGAATAGGTATTACGAGTCGAATTGGCAAAGTTTTTTGAAATTATTGCACTATGCTGAACTTAAAAATAAAAGTACGTCCAAATATGCATCTTCGCATACTTCAAGAAAAACTGAGGTTTGGAAAAAAATTTTGGTTTTGTTTCTAAATCATGTCTCTAACCCTAAACAATTTTAGAACTACAGTTGTGATGGTATCTTAAGCATTACCTTATGAAATATAGAATTGCTAAAACTAGCATGTGTGACATCATACTAGTGATATCCAAACCATAAAGATAGGGTGAACTCTAAGTAACTTGCAATTGGCGATGGAAATCTTGATCAAAAAATATTTTTTGTATTTTCTGATAAAATTTGACCTACCTTTTCTATTTCAATGGTTCTTTTGAGGTGAGAAATAAATATCTGCTTAATTCACTCACGTTTTCATAGATTTGAGTACATTTTGAATATAAAGTATCGCCTGTATGAGTGATGTAATAATTTAGGAATTTTTGAAAACTGTTTTCGCTAATAAAAGCATGTATACTTGATCAGGTATGAGACAAAACATACATCGCTGGTTTTGAAATAATGTCCTCTCTCAAATGAGGCGATAAAAAAGGTATGTTTTTTCTGGCCTCAGTTCCCCTTTAAAACCCAATTCAAAGACACGAAAAAACTAAAATAAAATAAAATCAAATTTGATTCAAAAATTATTGTTGGGAGAAAGGTGATCCCATAAAATGCTTGCAATTTTAAGGCATATAAGTCACAGTCACAGTACAATTGAAAACAATTAAGGCAAAGAAACAGCCATAAAAACAAATGAAAACAGTCGCAAATCTCTGGCGGCTCTTGTGACCATTGCTTACTATTACCTGTGACTTGTATGTACCGAATATAAATGTCTCCGTATTGCTTGCTGTACTTCAAAAAACTCCTATAACTTTAAATCAAGTAAAACTAGTTGGGATGGCTCTTTAAAAAGTGCTGACTCAAAGCAACTGAAAAAAAAACTATAGCAACGATCACATAAGTAAATTACCTTTTGCAACTTCTGATGCATGGCTCTATAACCAAGTAACTGTCCTGGCCCCTCAAGCTCCAAAGAGATAACATTTGTAGTTTGTTCTAATGTAGCCTCATTCTTTTGTCTCGATAGATCGAAATACTCAATTCTTCTGTCCAGAGTTCATGAACTCCAAGCGTACGAGGAAAAATCTCGCTCCATAAAAGATAAAATTTCTTTTCTCTGGTAGCCACATTTGAGATAAGCAGAAAGTTGTTCTTTCAAACAGAGGTCATCCTTCCAACCATCATTTCGTATTCGGATTTTTTTTTATTATTATTATTCTTTAGCATCAAAGAATAGTAAATGAATAAATGAAAACACTAATACAGATGCTAAATTTTCATAGATCATAAGACTTAAAGTAGAAACCAAAACTTACTTGACAGTCATAAGAATACAAACTTTCAGTCATAAGAAATATTAGCATTAGCCCTAACCAACTGTTCAATATTAGCATTAGCCCTAACCAACTGATCTCAGCTAATATTTAGTTACTGTATGAAGATATCAAGCATCAACTAACTAAATTATGAACTAACAACAAAAGCCAGAAAAAGGGATCAAATAGTATTTATTGGTTTCAAAAACAAGATAAGACTATTTTCATAGACTAGGGCTTAACTATATATGTATTCTTTGCCAGAAGTTCTATGGAAAGTCGAGATAATTATTTTCTAAATGTTAAAAACTAATTTATATATCAAGTGATAATTTATACAATGGCAAAAATGTTATTAATCAATTTTAAGGAGATGTGGTGGGAAAAGATAAATACAATGAACACAAAGCAAATATCACAAATTGCTCTAATCTAAATAAAAGGAAATGTATCTAAGATAAATACTTAAAAACTCTTAGTCTCATTCAAACCATAGTCATCAAAAAAGCAATGAACAGAATAAAAGCTAATACAACATTAATACATAGGTAAAATGACTATACACTGTAGTAGCTTATAACAATAAAAAAAACTTTTCTTATTTAAAAGGTATAAAACCTTTGTTTGATTATAGGGAAAAAACATTTTTATGAAATGTTAAAGTCTGGTTCAAATAATGTTACTATTGATCTTACATAGTGTTTACTATATTTTGTGTGATTTGTGTCTTATTTTTTCAAAAATCATCAATTCTTGTTCTTTATTTTCAGATATTCAGCTCCCAATGGAGCATTTTTATGCACTGGATGACATATGACAAATTCTTAGACATTTTAGGGAAATTCCATGAGTCACAAATTTTCAGCACAATTTCCTTTAGAGCAATGAGTTGCATTGAGGTGAAATAAAAATAACATAACTTAATCATATTCACCATTTTTTATCCCTTTTCATATGAACCCAACCTGAGATTCTCTCAAAGCAAAATTAACTATAAATCTGATTTAAGTCATACAAGTCAGTGGAATCTTTCAAGGTTAATAATAACACAAAATGATATTCGAGGGGCATGCATTTAAGAAAGAAAAGCAATGTTCTTAAAACCCTATACAGTGAAACCTGTATAAGATGACCACTCAAGGGACTATAAAAAAGTGGTCTTCTTAGAAAGGCGCTCTTCTTTAAAAACAATAGAAAATGGGGGGCTAAAAATAGGAGGTTAAAAACAATAGAAAATGCCATTTTGGGACCAAGAGCTAGTGGTCTTTATAGACAGGTGGTCTTCTTATAGAGGTGGTCGTTTTAGCAGGTTTCACTGTATTGCATTATTTGAACCAAACTTTAACTCAACACAAGAATATTCTAAGCATAAAACAAAAGCAAATAACAAACTATAAATATGTACATGCACTTTGGAATATCTTTGTCATGAAGGAAAAAAAATCTGGAAGATATTCAATTATCTTTAAATGTCTGCTATTTGTAAATATATAATACTAAGACTTGAAGTAATCACAATATTTGCTACATTCATGTTGATCAAAAAAGTTGTCAATTGTGCTTTTGAACAGATTTCCTGCTGTGAAAAGTCTTTCTTCTTTATTACTTTCTTGAATACAAGCTATTTCTGGATCAATCAAGCAGAACCCAATGCCTTGGATGTCAGTTAACATTAAGCGCTCTTCTGAGTACACATACGAATAATGGGCTAGGGCTTCAGCTTTCTGTTTCTCTTCCTTATGCTCCTCTGCAATTGCATGATTAATGTCCCCTGTATTGTTTATATACTTTAGAAACTCTCCTTCGATGAATTCTTCTAATGTCACATGTGTTTTCGACCCATCTGTTTCAAACAATACGCCATAAAACAGTTGTTTGTAATGAAAATAACTGATGCCTTTCGTTGTTTTAAAAAAATTTTCAGCAATATTTCTAGCCAGTTCATGCATTTGCGTTGTTTTTTTGCATTGTGCTTCTTCTGAAAATCCAAAAGCACTTACATTATTAAAATATTCTTTGGCACGAGTATTGAATTTTTTAAAAGACAGACACTGTGGAAAACTTTGATTTTTTGGAACATGGTTCTTGCTCACTTGTACCACAAAAAAGATTTTTTTCCAATAAATTCGAAGGAAAACTGTAATGGCTTTGATTTTGAAATACAAATCATTGAAAAATTTCTTACCAATGGCAGAAATGATTTTGATGAAATCGATACTGAAGCTATGAAAATGAGACTAGCTAGGGAAGATCATTGGATTAAAAAATTGAGAACTTTATATCCCTATGGCCTCAACAAAAAAGCTACTGATAAAATAAATAATGCAGAGAATATCGACAATGGAGTAGGTCATCTTTATCCTAAATTAAGTAGAGATAATCCTAGACCTGTTAGATCTAGGAATAAAAATAAAGGCAGCGAAATCTCTACAACTGAGCAATTCTTCCATCTCATTAATCAATGGTTTGACACATGTCGTAAAACTGCATTCAATAACACCAGAGTACTTTTAAATAAGCTTCCTAAGAAACTACTT
>JANSTP010130450.1:0-12716 GCA_025330745.1 Cladonema radiatum | reverse complement strand
TTGGCAGGAGGTGAAAAGTAGGTGTTCTGAAATTGTTAGACGTGCTCAGAACAGCATGTGTTCTGGAGTTGGCAGGAAAAGCCAATTAGCTGTTCCGGGATTCTGAGGTGTTCATGGCAGGAGATGGAAAAGGAAAATAGCTGTTCTAAGACTGACAGGAGATTATGATAGAGAAAAAATGTCCAGAACAGCATGTGTTCTGGAGTTGGCAGGAGAGAAGTCATTAGACATTATACCAAGATGAAAAAATATTTTCTGGTATAGGTGTTCCAAAGTTGTCAGGAACTATGAATTATGCACTGACAAGAACAGCTTATAATGGCAGAAACGGTTTGAACTGCCTCAAAAAATCAAATTTCGCCATTTTTTTTATCAGGCAGGGGAAGCTGTACTGTTCTCTGAACGTAGCAGGAATATCCGAAAAACTTCAGAACACCTACATCTCAGCAGGTGATTCCCTCTATAGAACAGCTTTTTCCCAGAACAGCTCCGTTGCGTGCTTTCGCAATTGGGTAATAAATTAGTGATGGCGCAATCAAAATGGCGACACGTATGATTTTTTTTTGGAAGTATTTATGTTGTTCTATCAACATGCAAAATTTTAATTTCAATAAATAGTCTACCTTGGTCTACCAAGAGGCTTGTTCTACCTTGTAGTATATTTTCATTACGATGTCTTGATTTTAAGAACATTGTTTAATGATTTTATTTTATCCAAAAACAAAATTGAATCACCTTATTATGTTTTTTTCCATGATTTTAAAGTTTTTTCATTTTAATGAATTCAAATTAGAAATCACAGCTCCATTCTGGTCGGAATACTAGATTTATTTGTAATAAATATGTTATTATTTCATATATTTTTATAAAAAATGTCGGAAGCTATGACGTGATCACAATAACATTGTGACGTAATTGTATCTAAAGGATAGCCAAGATCCCTATTATTTTGTGTTAAAAGTTTTTTGCATTTTAATCACCTGTTTTGGAGTTATGTTGCCAGAATGGATGAATATATCGAAAAAATTATTGGCAGCAGTGACATCACAGTTGCAACTTTAGAAAGTCGTAGCATCTAAACTAGAGCCCAGGACCCCTTACTCTTTTATTAGAAAACGATCAGCATAAAATTACCTTTCCATTGATGTATCGGTTTACAACCTTTGATGAGATTGATTTTTCCTTGACCGAAAAAATTGACGTCATTGGTCCAGTGATTTAGCGAGCCTCCAAAAAATGGTACCAAACGAAAATTGAAACCTTGAGACATGTAGATTTCATATTAGTAATAAAATACTTGATAACACGAAGTGTCAGGATGTTGGGAATAATGCCCTGCCTACTTGTTTCGAAAAACAAAAAGATGAAATGCAATGTTTCCAGATGCCAAAAATTGGACTGGGTATGAGGTTATTCAGCGGTAAAAACCAGCCAATTTTATGAAGGAGTCATCATTTGGTAGTGTTTTACGGGAACAAAGTAGATTTAGTTGTCAATTACTTTCTTACTTGTTAAAAATATGCTTGGTTAACAAATTATTGGGGAGCTGGGGCATAGCCCCCTGGTCCCCCTGGTGTCGTGGCCCCTGACATTTTGAAGTATTGCAAAATTCGATCAAAATAACTGACAACGACAATGCTGAAGGTACAAGAAGTAAAAAAAGTAAAAGAAGGAAGAAAAAGCAGTAAAAAGAGTAACAAAAGGAAGAGGTAAATGGACGACATAGATGGAATATTCGGAGTTCTCATAAACTTTATTATAAATTGTCAGATTACAATGATGTTATGAATAATTTGATTGCCGAGTCTCAAGCGGTTAGTCGTGGAGAACACCATCAGGCCAATGATGGAAACGGCATTGTCCCTAACTGTACCTATAGACAGTAACCATTGCCCCTATAAAGAAGCAATAAACTTTTAGTAACAGCATTTTGCATGAATCAAAGCCAAAATTAAATTCTTATATCAAGCCGTTGTTTTCTGGAATCTCTAGAAGAGAATGACGTCAATTTTCGGTCTAAGTTTTATTTTATATTACATCAAGTTGTCAGCTGGTAATAATTATTCAGTCTTGTTGTTTATATATTTATTCGTATAAAAGAAGATATTTTTTAAATGGTAGTGTTATATCTAAGGGATTCGGAAGTGGCAATAAATGATGAACACTCGTTTTTATAGACTAGAAAACAGGGGAATAGAACTTTTACCGTTTTGGTGCGTCATACAGCTATAGCAAAACGGGAACGGGAAGAGCTGAAAAACCGACTAGCACTTTTTAGGCAAATGACGTCACAAGCTGCACTTACAATTTAGCATTACTGGTCAAAAGTTTGACCATGTGAAATGAATAAAATGTTAACGAGGTGAAGAAAATATCTTACATTTTCCGGGAGTGAAAAGAAGAAAATTAGACAAAACAGTGAAGCCAAGAGAGGGCGAGGAATGTGAAATTGGAGCAGGAAAGAAGCAAGTTATAATTTTATGGTATCCAACATTTGTGAATGCTTTTGGTATTTAAGAGATGGAATGTTATTTATCACAATATTGAATGTAACTTTTTTGATTCTTATTTTGCTATTATGTAACTAGCTAACCAATATTGGCTACACAAGACAGGACAGTATCAGTAGTTATAGCTAGCTAACTACTTTATTTACCCTGTTATCTTAGGCTTTTCAGATATTACTGTACACCTCAAGTTCTTATTGTTTACATGGTTATTTTGCTGCTGTATAAATGTCTGTACATTATGGCTAATATTTTTTGTTTTTCATTCAAATACAAATTTAAGTTTCTAGTTAGCTAACTAAAGCTAGTTTAGGCATACACATTTCCATGCCTGAACTAGCTTTAGCTAGCTAACTAAAAACATTTATACAGCAGCAAAATAACCATGTAAACAATTATTCCTTTATTTACACATAATGCTGGGTAGCAAGAAAAACAATATGACAAGTATATATACTTGTTGTAGTGGGGCGTAGCTACAAAATCATGAGAAAGGCCAGCTTTTTGTCTTGTAAAATGTCCTGTCATATTATATATCTTTGTTTGCACATAGGAACTTTGATTGTAGTGGATGGCGCGCAAACAACTTTCTTTATTAATGGGCTGTTATACTGTATAATTTTTTAGGATTTTTCTATCTGGGGAAAAAAGTGACAAAATGTTGCAACGCTGCTTGGAAAATTCCATTTTTTCTCTCAAATATTCCTTGCTTTGTTGTCCATGTTCAGAAAAAAATTATCTAGAACAAACTTTTTGAAATTTTTCAGGGTGACGAGCCTGTGAAAAAGATTAAAATTTGAGTGAGAGGTCTGGAATTTGCATTTATATCACCTGGAATTTATCGTCAATAGGGGGGGGGGGTGATACGGTGTTTTAATGGAACAATGCAATCTGCTCTCTGGATTTGTTTATTCATTTACAAATAATCTTTTGAAAAAAATAAATAATAAAGTAAATATTTATTGAGTACCAGGCGGGGGAGGGGGGGCACTGGGAGCTGTGCCCCAGGAAGCTGACGAGCAAAAAATATTTTTTGATGTCCTTTTGCTTTAAGTAATAACAGATACAACCTGAAAAGAACTCCTTTTTCTTCTATGTATTGATTGACACTGAAATAGAATTCTTTTGACTTGTATTTCTTTTTTACTCGCATTGCAATAATTCTAGAGGATTTTGCTGTCACAAATTGGGGTCATCAAAATCGATAAAGGAAAAATTAAAACATTTTAGGGGTAAATCTGCTTTGATATACATCAGATGTTACAGCAGCCCAGATAGCAAATATATTGCTCTATTGTGGCTAGTCTAAGTCTCATCCACTGTGGTTAACCTAGAGGGGGTCAAACAAGTGGTCGACGGTACTGGGGGAATGTTCCAATTATCAACACTCGATTAGTGGAGTCTCCTAATACTGAAAGAGGTTTCACTTATCAAATTGATATTCAAATACTGTTCTTCGGACAGAAAAAGATGGCTCCACATATTGGAAGCTAAACCGCTTTCTATCAAAACTGAATTATAATTTCCAGCCATACCCATAAAATGTATTTTTGTTTTTTCTTTGTTCTTTCTTTTGTATTTTTGTACTTTTTTCTTTGTTTTTTCGTTTTTCTTTTCATTGTTATAAAATCGTGTTAATTCTGACTTTTAAATCAGAGAGACAAGCTGGTTCAGAACTTCTAAGTTTCAAAAGATTCCCTGTTGCCCAACCATGTTAGGTGACATGTTTAGCCCTCACTTCGTTAGTCCTCCAAAATGTGTTGACGGTTTTTTTTAATTTAAGTATTAATTAAGATGTGCTATGTTGATGTTCCTTACGTTGTGTTATCTTCAGCATTAGTATTAAAGCGAGTTTTTAAAGAGTCGTATCTAAAGGGAAGTGTTTTAAAAACAGAGTGACTGTGACGCTACAGTCCTTAGTGTGTTATACATGTATTGTAGTAGGCCTGCATGTATGGAAAAAACAACAAATTTCTACTTATCGAAATTTTTACTTGCCCTACAGAATATCAAAGGACCATGAACGCAAGAGATAATAGAAATTGGTTCCACCAAACCGGATTTCCGGCTATCGGAGTTATTAGAGAAAGCTTATTTTATTTTTACTTTAGTTAATGGGTCAATAGTAATGCCATATAAATTGCATGCGTGTGAATGCATTATTTGCTCGCTCGTACATTTAGCTTACCACTGGAATTTTATGCAATTGGTGCCCCCCACCCTCTGATGACAAAAACTTGCCTGTTGACAAACCTGGTGTGCTGTTGACAAAAACTTCAGGACGACATCAAATATTTGACGTCAAGTAACTGTCACAAAATTGGTGCAAATCCACTCAAGAAAACATTTTTAGGGCTCCAATTCATTGCCAAACATGTTATAACATAAGGATATATGTAATTAAATCGAGGAAATATTTTTGATTAATGGTTCCTGGGTAGGGTACCTACAAATTACCCAAGGAATATTTGAACAAATCAAAGTATTTACTAACGAATCATTTTTGAAGTTTATTGATGAAATCAAAGATGAGCTCAATGACGTACGAAAGGAACTAAAAGACCTAAAGGAAGAAAATGGACGTTTAAGGAGTGTGGTTGAAAACCAGGATGGGGTAATTGATGATGCTGAGAAAAAACGAAGAACGAATGAAGAAAAAATAGACGTTGAAAAAGCCTTGTACGACTCTCCATACAATGCACAAGATGAAAAAATATCGAAATATTTGATAATAAATTAGAAAAAATAAGTGATTAGAATATGTAACGCAAATGGCGTTCCTGTCAAATCTCGTGACATAGAGGTATGTCACCGTTTATCCAATAATAGTGACAAAAAGAAAAAGAATTGGGCGTTGGTTCCCATTACGATTGTTCGATTTGTAAATAGAAGGTTGGTAGATGAACTTATCTTCAAAAGAAAGAATGAAGTCGATCTTTCTCCGCATGGTCTGACAAAAGGTAAATCTGTTTATTTCACTGAAAATTTATGTAGATATTATCGTGATATCTGGTTCAAGTGTCGTGATTTAAAATCAAATGGTCAACATAAGCATGTTTGGACAAACTACAGAATTGTTAAAGTACAAATAGATGACTCGAGTCGACTCCAGTCCCAATTTAAAGTTGACTAATCTGCACGATCTATATCACCATTTCCCTGATCTTAACTTTTTATTGTTTTAAAAATTTTTTAGGATTTAGAGTTTTCTTTCGAATTGGTTAGTAATGTTGTTGCATTATTTTCTTTATATATATTATCTAGTCTTAGAGTTTAATGCTTAACGTTGACTTTAAATTTTCAGTTTTCATTTTCATATGATTATTGCAATTTAGATTGGTCACAAACAACTTTTGTTAACAAATTAAAATCTTTAGAGACACCTTTTATTGATGAAACTAATAACTCTACATAAACACAAATTACACAAATGTGGACGACTTTAACAGCGCTTGTGACAAAAGTAATAAGCTCGAGTTTTTACATCTTCATTGCATCTTTGAATAAACATTTAGATGAGTTACGGAGTTTCTTATCGCTTCTAAAAACAAAAGTTAAAATAATTGGCATTACTGAACATAAAATTCATAAATCGTCTTATTTGTATGAAAACCTACCTAACTATAATTTCGTGTTTATGCCTACTACTCATGCTCATGGTGGGGTAGGCCTTTTTGTTGACAATCAATCAAATTTCTTTTCTAAACCTGACTTAATAACCAATTTTGAAACTTGTGAGTCACATTTTATCGAGGTTCTTATCAATAAAAGAAAAAGATTGCTAGTTGGATGTATAAATAGCCATCCTAATACTGGAGTTAATGATTTTGTTCAAATATTTACGGCACTATTGCTTTCTAAGCTGTCTAAGGAACGCCAATGTTTTTTGACGGGCAACCTTAATATCAGTCTATTAATAAAACTTCTAATAAAAGTTATTTGTCATTTTTTGAGCTGATGTGTAGTTTTGTTTTTTCTCCATTCGTACTTCAACCTACAAGAATAACAACAGTCAGGCGTTGATCGATAACATTTTTCTTAATACTTTTCAGGGAAATTTCAAAGACAAATATCAGACCATCTAATTTATTTTATAATTTTAAAAAAGGTATCTGTTAAAAATGCAATTCGGCCTACCATATATCGTAGAAATTTGGGATTTTCAATCAAGAGGAATTTCAAAATGGATTAAAGCAATTAGACTGGAGTTGTATTTGTTTTCATAATGACATTGATGCTAACTTTGAATCGTTTTATTACACAATAGAATAACTTTAAGATGAACATGCTCTTTTGAAAGGGCTTTCAAAAAAAAGCAATTGTTCTAATTAAAACCAACTAATGCAATTAAACAGGCGATATAAAAATTGAAATGGCCAAACGTGATGCTCTATTTAGGAAATTTTGTCGTTCTCAGAATAGCACAATAAAACCACAGTATCACGATGAATATAAAATGCAGAGAAGAAAAGTCACTTCGCTGATAGCAAACTCGAAGCAAGAATATTCCCTTTCCTATTTTCGAAAGCATAAAAAAAATCTCAAAAACCTGGGATGGCATTAAGTCAATAATCATTAGTAGCAAACCGAATAAGCAAACTGCACTGAGGTCTTCAAATCACAATGGGAATTTGATTACGAATTTCGATAGCATATCTAGTCTATTTAATTTTTTAGTCAATATTGGTTCAATCTTTCCTAAATAAAATTAAAATTGACCAATCCAACTTTATCGAACCTGCTTGTGAGGCGGAAGTTATCAAGAAAATCAGGTCTTTGGGCAGCAAAAAGTCACTTGGCCCTTTTATTTTTCAAACAAATATCCTAAAATATAACATTCATATTCTTGCTAAGCCTATTAGTATGCTCCTAAAATGAACCTTTTCCACTGGCTACGTTTCCTGCAGTTTTAAAAAAGTGCAAAGTTTGACCTCTCTTTAAGAAGGGAGACAAACTAAATTGTAATAATTATGACCCGATTCCTTAATAATTATGCTTTCAATTTTAAGCAAGTTTTTGAAAAATGTATGCATTATCAAATTTAGAAGTTCTTAGGAAAGCATTCACTCATTTATCAACGTCAGTTTGGATTTAGATCTAAACATTCAACCAATCATATTTTTATTGATCTTATTGAAACAATAAAATCAGGCGTTGCAAGAGTAACTTTGCATGCCATGTGTTCATAGATTTACAGAAAGCTTTTTGCACGGTCAACCATGAAATTCTTTGATCAAAACTGTCATGTTTTGGAATAAGGGGGGTTGTGCAATTCTTGGATTTGCTCTTTTCTATCTGGAAGAACACAATACGTGTACATTGAAGGGCATAAATCTTCTGAAAAAAGGGTTATTTGTGGTGTTCCGCAAAGTTGCAGGGGTGGATACAGGATTTTTCATAACGCTGTCCAACTTTTCTTAATTTGGACTGCCTAAAAATTTTCGCCCACCATGGACCCATGTATTCTGGACCCTCTAAAGTGGCAAATTTGATCTCTACTGTAGAGCAAGAATTTTTTCTTTCAAAATGATGGTATTGGTCTTCTCGTACAAAATTTATGGAAATTTGAAAAGTTTCATGTTTTGTGAGTTCTTATATTCTGAAAGAAAGACAAAAATTGTTCTCAATTGCTGCAGACAAAGTTTGAACCCTCGACCATCGGTACGTTAGTCGGCGCACTTACCCACCGAGACATTAGGAGATACGAAGATGTGGAGAAAGTTGTGAAAATAAAACTGTGTATCGAATCTAAAGTTTGACTATCCAGATTTCATAATTGGTGATGAATGGTTCAAAGCCACCAAAGCACTGACTAGTTATAATATATGTTATGGACATAAGAGAAACTCTGTAGTAATCATTGGGATTCTTAAAAGAAGTCTTAGCTGAAGGTTTACGCTGCTTTCAAGCTAGTTAATGGACGACCCGATATCAACTGATGGAAACCAATCAGAAGGAGGGCATGATTAATGAATGACTCTATTAAAAAGAAGCAAACGAATCAAAATAAAGTGCAAATGAAGCCAGCAAATCAAAATCAAATACAAATGAAGGAAGCCAATAAAAACAAACCTGAAAGGAAGCAAACCGATGAAATCATTTTGTTAGTAAGATGGGTTCTCCTTTTCTAAAGCAAGCCAATTAGACTTCAAGATACTTTTTACGGGTTTGCATAAACCAGTCACACCAATTAAAAACTAAACCAAGAAATTAGGAGCTTTCACAGTTTCGCAATGTCTACAGTACACACCAGATCACATGGTGGGCAGTGCCCAGACATAGACGCTCAGGATCATATGCTGTCTAGCTGGAAGATAAAAATGATATGATGAAAATCAGTTAGAAAAAATTTTTCTTTCAAAGTTAATTTTCAGATAAGTTACGTCTGTGTCATGTTTTCCTTGAAAAATCAACTTAGTCCAATATTTCAGTTGCCCCACCTTAAATCCGCCCCTGCTAGGTCTGTTTTTGTTTTTAGTTTTTATTAATGATCTTTATGTTTGTATTGGTGCTGGGCAAGTATTTCATTTCGCTGAGAATGCGACGCTTCTATATATTGGCTGAAATTTTCATGTTATCAAGCAAATAACAAATGATGAAATAAAGATTCTTATATATTGTTTAAAAGCAAACCAACTTTCCAGTAATGAAACAAAAACTGAGCTTGTTGTTTTTCGTTCTTATAAATTTTTTTTTATCACCATAATTGCAAATCTTATCATCACAATTGTCATATTTATCCTCACTATCAAGTGAAATATGTAGGAGTTTCTCTAGATGAACATAAGAACTGGAATGTCCACATTGATAATCTTTGTCTTAAGCTTTCTCAAAGTACTGGTACTTTATCAAAACTCTGCCATTATGTCTCAACAAATATTTGTGTTTCCGTCTATTATGCGTTATTTTATTCATATTTGTGTTATGATTGTTGGCTTTGGCCATATACAAGTAATAGAAACATCGAAAGAACCAAAGTTTTGCAAAGGAGTGCTCTTCTGACTGTATGTTTCCCTCAACCATGTGATAGTAAAATCCCAATTTTCTACTTGCTGGAACTTTTAAAAGTAGATGGTGTTTTTGAAAGTTGTGTACTACAACTTTTCTTTGATGTTACTGTTGATGAAGTCCCGGTTTCTTTGAAACACCTTTTTATTTTTACTCCTGATGAAGACCGTTTCGACACTATTATATTATGGATAGCACGCGCATATTCGATGTGATTTGGAGAGCAATCTTTAAAATTTCGAGGCGTGGACATTTGGAACAAGTTTCAAAAAACTCTACAATTCAAATTCGTCTGTTTCATCGAAAATTAATCTTAAAAAGTATCATAAAAATATTAATAGCAGATTAATGTAGTTGCTTTTTTTCCTTCTATCACTGTGTTGTTCCGTTTTCTCTAATGTTATAATCATGTTATATTTTTTAAGGGGACCAATTAGAATATATTCATATTTTGGTGACCTCCTATGGATAAATATATTTTTTGTCAATAATTCTGAAAATAGTTCACCAGTGTATATATTTTTATCTATGAATAAATTTTATCTATCTTTTCTATAAGGACTATATTTTTCTCAGCATTGTTTTAACTCTTTTTCTGTACAAATCTTCCTTGCAACACCAGCCTCAAACAGTTTTTAACGACTGTAAAATTCAATCATATTTGCTTTCAGCTTTGCTTTCAGTATTTCCAAATAGAAAGAAAAATTAAATTTTAAGTTGCATATTGATTTTTAAATTAACAAAAAAGTCTAAATTCAAATCCAGTCTAAGCATTACTGCTGAAAATCAATGTGTCATATTCTATTCAGTAGTTTTAATAGTTTAACTTAGCTTTGGTGGCTGAATTTCTTAGAATATTATATGTCAGTGACTGTCAATATTTCAAGGACATGAAAAATATATATATATACCATAAGCATTTGAGATTTTAACCAGCAAGGCAGTTTTTAAGAAGGATGAGCTCAAAAGTTATTGTATATAAATTAACAGCGGCTTATGCATTTTTACAGTGGCTTGTGCAAGGGCTCAAAACACAGTGTCCAAATTATTGAAAAGTTACCTGGGGATAGTGGCAATGATAAGGCACGTAAACATAAAGAGAAATTTTGGATGATTTCTCTAAGAACTGTATTTCCATTTGGTTTAAACAGTCGGATTGGTGATGAGTCTCCTAATCTAGTCGATGAGAGTCCTATTAGTTGTAAATTTCCTTCCATATCTACGAAGAAAACTTATTCTAAATGGAAGCGAAGACCTTTTAACAAGAATAACACAGTAACTAGTGTCTTAACTCTTCTTAAAACTGCTCTAAGCATTTGAATTTTATCAGAAGTTCGTTATATTCCTTGTCAAAATTTAAATTTAAGAAGATTCACTGTGAGCTTACAGAGTTTTTGTTCCAAAAAGACGATTCATTTCTATATCACCAATGGTATTTATGTATTTTGGACATTATTGAAGGTCGTTTGTATAAATGCTCTAAACCTACTCAGAAAAAACGTAAAAAACTAGTTCCTCTCTACTTTCATAACAAAGGCCTGGATTTCATTAATTTTGAGAAAATCATTTTTGATAAAGAATCGATGGATAAGCTCCCAGTAAGAATAGAGAAATCAAATCTACCTGGCATATGCTACAAACTTTCTAAACCTATAAGAGCCAAGATTTTTAACTACAAGCAATTTGTAGAGTCTTTAAAGATCGACGAATTACTAAAAGATGATTCCTCTTTACCTTGTAGCTGTGATAATTATTTACCATACAAAGATGACTTTCATCAACACATTGTCACTGGTGATCTGAGAACCGTCAAAAATAATAAGCTATGTAAACTTTTTACGATTGGGCCAAAATATAGACCCCCTGACCAAATAGTATGGGATTCTTGTTTTAATGAAATAAAGGAGAACTTGGAAAATATATAAATAGACTTGCCTCGTTAGTGAAAATTGACAAATCTTGATTTAACGAATGGAAAGAACTTGTCATTACCACTGTGACAGCTAAAATTGAAGGACTTAAACTAAGGCATAAAACAAAACAAATCAACAATATTTTAAAAGATGAAAATGTCATCAAATGCCTTAAAGACTTACAGGAAAATTTTGTCCTTGTCCCAATAGACAAAGCAACTAATAACATAGCTTTTATTTGTAAACGATTTTATGTAAAAATTCTCTTAAAAGAATTTGGTTTGCTAGGTACCGATAATCCGACCTGCAAAATTATCAATAATACTGCAATTGATAATATTATCCAAAATCATCAGGATTTTCTTGCAAACATTTCAATAAAACTTGATGAAGCCAATAATAAACTTCCATGTGCATATTGGATCCCAAAGATGCATAAGAAGCCTATAGGATCCAGATTTATTATTGCTAGCAAGCAATGTTCTCTTAAGCCTATAAGTAAAATTGTTTATGCAATCTTCTCCATGTTTTATAAACAAGTTGAAATTTACAATAATAAAACTAAATTCTTCACTCATATTAACAGTTTTTGGGTCATTTAAAATAATAAAGATGTTATAGAAGCTATTAACAGAATAAACTTGAAATCAAAAGCTGTATCCGTCAGTATATTTGATTTTTCTACACTTTGCACCAAAATTCCACACTGTAAACTTATTCAGGTTCTTAATGAAATAATAGAGTTTTGTTTCAATGGTAAATCTCATCATTACCTAACCATTAACGGATTTGGTAGAGCTTCTTGGGTCAAAAATAAACCTCGCTCTATAATATTTACTAAAGAAATTTTAAAACGTGCAGTTAAATTCATTACTAGCAATTGCTATTCTACACTTGGAAATAGAATGTTTCTACAAGACATTGGGATACCAATGGGTTCTGATCCCGCCCCTTTTTTCTCAAATCTATTTCTTTACTTTTATGAGTCTAAGTGGATAAAAAAGAAAGCTGAAGAAAATCCTGAGTTAACTCGCCTCTTTTACTATGTATTCAGGTACATAGATGACCTTATAAGTCTGAATGATAGTATGTCATTTCAAGAGCATTTTAAAGACATCTACCCAAAAGAACTTGATCTCACACTCGAAAACAATGAAATTACTTCTGCTTCTTTTCTAGATATTGCTATCAATATAGATTAGAATGTTAACTAGCAGTAGCAATATACCTAGGAAAATGTTTTATAATACCATATCTGCAGAGATTCTTCGCATTTGCAGAGTAACAT
>JANSTP010130339.1:0-12718 GCA_025330745.1 Cladonema radiatum | reverse complement strand
GGTGACTATATGATGATTGGTTTTACGATTGGAGAATCTGGAGATCAAGAAAATAGGACTGTTGTTAAAAAAGACCTTAAATTTGTAAGTTGTTACAAGATTCGACAATACTTGCGATCATGCTTAATATACTTGCTCAAAATTGACGTATTTTTGTATCCGAACAATACGGGGGAATGCTATTTTTTGTATAGTAGTATTTTTAGGCAGTTGGGTGTACATTGTTTGATGGAAAGCGCATGCTATAATTTGTAAGAAAATACCTCCCACTTTACAAATTATTTCTTTTCGTTTTCGTTCTTCTCTCCGTAGGGAACTTGTGCATCAGGCTCAGTGTACGGCATTGTTTGAATTTGATGATAAATCACAAGCTTACGAGTACACACATTTCGTTAAAGGTCACTTGATTGAAGACGAAAAATTTCTGACTCTCTTTTCGTTTTGGTGCAGGCAACACTATCTTTGTTTTTACCGTTGGCTAGACGAAAATGATTTACGAAAAGTTCTTTTTTATTGTTCCGCCAGAAGGGAGTGGTCATGTGACTTGATTTTTAAGAAATGGGAAAGTAGACAAATGCGATACGAATGAAGTGCAGAAAAAAAATTTCTATGACGAATTTCTGGTATTTGTAGAGCAGGGGCATTCCTCAGTTAGAATCGTTCCTTTTGCTGAGTCGCAATTGAAAAGAACCGTGATTGACGCTTTAAAATATAAAAACTTTCGATTGGGCATGTTTATGTGTTTCGATAATATCATGGACGCAATGGGAAGATGTATTGACGAAAAATTAAAACCTCACATTCAGCATCACATCACTAAAAACTTTTCTACCTACAGACCTATGCTTTTTGCCTCTGATTTTTTCGATTTTGTTTTGGAAAATTGCGGAAATGGAAAATACGACAGGGAGTTGAGTATCTATTGGGCCTTGCTTTCTGGTTACAGCATTACACTGAACGACAAGGTTACCACTCTTGTCGATACTGTTTTTTATTTGAGGCAGTTTTGCAAGAGCAGTTACAAAATAAACCAGTACGAAAAAGAACCCGAGTATTGCATAAGGTATTTGGAGTATGAATCACAGCCGAATAGAATATACGTGCAACTGCTAATAGTATTTATACATTTCTATTACTTTAAATACATGTATTCATAATAAACTAACCTCCTGGTTTTCCTAAAATAGCTTTGATGGTGTTATAAAATAGGGCCTTAATTTTTTGTGACTTTTTATTAAATTTTAGAACAAACATTTTGGTGAAAAACTTTTCAAAACAATATCGGATGCCAGTTGGTCAAATTTTTCTGGACAAAGCCCGAAAAATTCTAACTTTTCACATGATTTGTGAAGAACCCGTAATATATGTGAAACTAGATCAAGATTGTGCCGTTTCGGTGAAAACCGCATGTAAAAAGCTTTCTTCATTCTGATATGAAATTTGCGGCATTTTAATTTCGCAGTTCAATTAAAAGTAATTCAGGCATTTTAATTTTGCAGTTGCGTAAAACTAATATTTTTTTTTGCTGCATTTTAATTTGATGTTGATCTTGAAATATACTTTTTGTGGTATTTTGATTTCGCAGTTTTTGTATCGCGACTAACTGCAAAACTGTGAAATTTTCATGTCACAAAATTTTCTGGCAATAAAGTCTCCCATTTCTTGTTTTCATCTTCGTTTTTCATAGTAGATGCACTTTGAAAGATTTTGCTGAAAGAAACTTTTGTGAAAAGGCCCAAAAACTGTACAGTCGCAAAACTTTCTACCTGAGAAGTAGATCTTGACATGATAATTTATAATAATAACAACAATAATTAAAGTAATAACAATAACAATAATAATAATACTCAAAACTCATCCAATAAACAATACTCAAAGCTTACTAAAGTTACAGGCCTAACTATCGTGCGACTGGAGGCTGTGACCGGAGGCGGGAATTTTGAAAAGTCATTTGCTAAAAATGGCTGATGGCAGATGGACGTCTGTGGAACTTTTGGAAATATCACTCAATAATTGCGTTAATGGGCAATGAATTAGGACTTGTTTTTCACAAATTAGATTTTTTGATTGTTAATAACCATAGTAATATTTACTTTTTATTGCTGTATAGCCAGAATTACTACCTTGATTTAGGAAGTTTACATCATGATGACAAACAGTCAATAAAGGAAGAACTGAATGATGAAACCCAGTGAAACCGAGCAAAATACATGCCTTTTAATATATAGAAGAAAATTAAAATTGAGGTAAGTTAAAGGGGGCGTTTTGTATCATTCTTTTGGTCCATCTAGCTAGCTACTCTCTTTTTGTCTAGTTTCAGCGTCAGTCATACTGTTCAAAGTCATGGAACATCTTTGACCTTTTTTATCATAAGTTTCCGGCCAAATGCTGCCATTTAGCTACTAATCTCTGCTTTCTTCCTTATTGTTTATATTGTTTTTGTAATTTAAAATCAAACATAAAAGAGACATGATAGCCAGTAGTACTTCTTTTATTCGTAAAAGGTGTACATAGCTTTAGCATAATACATAAGGTTATCACAAATAATAACTTAACAACAATATTAATATACATAACAAAATCCCTAAAAACTTGCCAGCAGTATAAAAGCTGAAAAACTGTACAAAATAAAAAGGCTGTAGAAAAGGCTACAAAGGCTAACAGGTAGAAAGAGTAAAGTGCTACAAAAGTATAGTAGACTAACAGGAGACTAGGTCCAAATTCCAAAGTGTATATTAGGATGTGGAAACAAAATATGACAATGTGTGTTGTGCCGTTAAGCGCTGTGTCAGAGGCATATGAAGATATAAATACATAGCCTCTGATTTCCAGTCACCCATGACCGAAATGACATCCAAGGGGACCCCCGCCTGTAGGGCAAAGGAAGCACCTCCCGTCAGAAAGAATGAGTACCATACTGATTAGAATGAATCCCAAGGCGGGTGAGAAAGAAGTTAAGGAGGGCCATGAAGCGACGATACATGAAAATCTTAACCCCCGACGAATCAGAATCATAAAAGGCAAATGCCTGGGATTGAGAGCTGGCTGTGGAGGTCAAGGAAAAGGCCTGAGAAATGGCTGAGATGGGGCACAAGGGGGAACCAGCAAAGCACAGAAAGGGAACCTCCACTGTTCGTTGTCCCAGCTGGATTGTCTTAATCCATCGGACAACAACAATGTACCCAAAGGAGGTGGGGATAAAGTCAGAATGGGTAAACTGTTTGGTCCCATCGAAAGTGGAGGCAGAGTGGGGGAGGGTGTGGGACTTGCGGAACAGGCCAAAAAATGACACATGACAAATGGCCCATAAGGAAGCATGGAGACTAAGGCTGGGATTAAGGAGACTTCAGATAGAAAGAAGGAGAGAGGTGTCCACAGGAAAGCCTGGCTGGGGAGGAACGCCTAAGGTCCGTTTAATACCTGAAAGTGTAGTATGGAGAACCCAGTTATCTAGGAGGGGGTTAGGGAGTCTGGATTCTTTATGGAGGAGCTCAACAAAATGAAGATATGGGAGGACTGACTGGGGCAAAAGGAACCGGGCCAAATAGGCTGAATAAAGGCAAAGAGCAGGCGTTGATGCAGGAACTGGAGGTAAATTCACCTTGTTGCAAAATTCAAGATAAGTGCGGCGATAGAAGTGAAGGCGATCAATAGTGACATAGGAATTCAAACCCTTATTGGGTGGCATTGAACAATCATGGATCAGTCGGATTTCGTTAGACTCTGGCTTAGAGACTGCCCCCAAGGCACTGACAATAGTAGGGCGTTCCTGACAAATAATATAGTTACCCTCTTCAACCTCGGAAAGAATGGTGGCTTCAACGAGACCTCGGGAGGAGGGGTTAGTAGCAGAGGAGTAATTGTTCATTTCAGCGAGAGATAAGGTAGACTCCGGGGGAAATAATTGAAATCCTGAAGAAAGCCCTGTCAATAAAAAATTCTTATCTGGGTCACCAGCCAGTTCAGAGGTCCAGAGGGGAAGGTTCATAGGGGTGGTAAAGGGGATGCTGGATAGTTAATTTTGAGCCGTAGTGTGGAGGCGCCCAGGGTGGGACTTGGCACAAGCATGTTGGCTAACTTTGCGATTACAAACGTGGAGAAACCGGCATGTGGACTTAACACAACCTTTGGCACGATTGAAATTTCTACAAATTTCGTCACCAGACGAAGTTTGCGTACAGAGTGTAGCAGGAGGGGAAGCCTTTTGGGAGTTCATGCCAGGAGGATGTCGAGTGAAATTAGTTTGACGAGCACTGGAGACAGCCCAGCGAGGCAACAACATTATTTCATGTAGATGGCTATTGTCATAACTCCATCGATAGGCATAAACGTGCTGAAGTATGCGATATTCATCATCATACTGTAGTACGGACGCCCAGGAATACTTCTTAGCCAATTTGTAAACCTTAACCGTATAAGACAAGTAATCTCGTATGTCTGCTGCCGTTCAAAGACGTTTAGAGTACAAAAGCTCATAATATATTCTAATATTTGCTATCGAGAAATCATTCAAGGTTACATTTTCTAATTTAGGCGTTTGACTGCCTTGCGATAAAATTAAACAAGAGGATGTACTGCTAGAAATAATAGTTTCATTGTCCTGAGGGCACAATCTAGTAACATAGTCCGCAATGCGTAAAGGCTTACCATGGGAGGTATTGAGCTTGCGATGGGGTCGTAAATAAGCTTCAGCCGCATGTTGAGGGTGATCGATGAAGGGTAAGGTATCGGGCGAAGGACGTGGAGGATGGTAAAAACTGGGAACTGTGAAGGAAGGCAACGAATGAAGTCCCGGGATGGCAGCAGCAGAAGCAGCGGCAGTAGGTGCAATGGCGGACGGTAGTGAAGACGGGGGCATTAAATTCGTACCAATAGCAGGCGGATGAGGATAGCTAGACCAAGTTGGTAGGGTGGATTGTGGGCAACGGTTGTTGACTGGAGCATCCAGGAGATGGCCTAACGGTTGAAATGGTGGAGCAGCATGTAAGAACGATGACGTACTGGTAAGGGTGCTGGTGTAATCGTGACGAACCGCTTCAGTGGCGAGTGGGGACACCCTTGGGGCAACTGTGTGCTGATGTTGGAGCGCAGCTATGCAATGTTACCGTTCTTGAATTTGGGCTTCCAATCGAGCATGTTCAATTTTGGCAGCGAGACTTTCCTCAAGGGCAGTTTCCTGAGCTTCCAATGAGGCCAGAGTATTTCGAAGATTCTAAATGTTTGCAGGAGTAGCCATAAGGGGAGTGCTACCAAAACTTGTGGACTGAGTCGAATTAATGTTGGTTTGAGGAGGTGTAACAGGCGATGGTACTGATATCCTTGCTGCCCCAGCAGAACCAGAACTTGTTGGACCAATAGCAGTGGAACTTAGGGGACCCTGGCAGTTAGGGCCAGGAAACCCAAACTTGTGAGCTTTTCGTTTCGTCTTGCAACCTGGACCGTGTTGAGAACCGTGTTTGCTTGACGAAGGTTTATCCAGATGAGACAGGCCATCTGACAAACCCAAAACAGCATTTGAAAAATCATGTTGGTGAAATCGTGGCTGATCTTCGTCATCCGAAGGCGAGGCAGCTGGAGAAATCAACGCCAGGAGAATAAGAAGGCCTGAACACTTAGGCTGAAGTGTCTTTTGTTGCATGATGCCATGAAAGATGATGATAAACAAGTTGAAAAACAAGAAAGATGTATTACTGCATCAATGGCAACTGTACGCGCTGCAATGAAGTACGAAAGAGGAAAACGATACTCATGTGTAAAATACCGAACGCTACATTTAAGTTTAAAACCTCATAAATTATTTTTATTTTTTCTGTCGATCAACAAAATTTCCTGCATCTAACCTAAGTTTGTATGGTGTGCAACCAAACTTATGTCTACATTCTAATTTATTCCAGGAGGTGGATTTATATACATAAATTTTTTAACACTTACTGTATGTGAGGCGTGCCAAACATATAATAAGTCTTTGACCTCACGTCACTGTTGTTTTAAACCAAAATATACTACTGACTATACACACAATAGTGATGATATACTCAAAACTGTGTTTGCAAGAAGCTATTGAGCCTTTTTATACGTATAAGGACTCATTAATGCTTGTCGCACAGAAAAAACTAATTATTTTGTTTAGCTTTTTTGGTATTTTAATCCAATTATTGTCAGATAAAAAAGCTGCATGAATATATACAGCTAGAGCTTATTATGTACAGCTTACTATATACTAAGCTAGAGCTTTGTTTGTACAGCTAGAGCTTATTATTTGTTCTTAGCACCTTTTTCACATTTTTTAACACTTTCCCGCCAAAAATTTTAATAAAATTTTTTCTCTGGACCAATTTAAACTTGGCAAACAGTTAAATATTTACAGCAAATTATATTTAATATTTGCTTTGTGGGAGTTTTACTGTATCTATGATAATAAAGTATATCTACCATGTATGTGACTTATATATAGCATATAGATGATTTTAGAAGGAATATTTTTGTTGCAGATTTTTGCAGATTTCAGCCATTTCTGCTAGAATGCTTTTCAATGAATGTTGGTTTGAGGAGGTGTAACAGGCGATGGTACTGATATCCTTGCTGCCGCAGCAGAACAAGAACTTGTTGGACCAATAGCAGTGGAACTTGGGGGGCCCTGGCAGTTAGGGCCAGGAAACCCAAACGTGTGAGCCTTTCGTTTTGTCTTGCAACCTGGGCAGCGTTGAGAACCACGTTTACTTGACGAAAGTTTATCCAGGTGAGACTGGCCATCTGACAAACCCAAAACAGCATTTGAAAAATCATGTTGGTAAAATCGTGGCTGATCTTCGTCATCCGATCATTTTTCTAGAATGCTTTTCAATGAATTACAATGTAATGCCTTTTTTACTTCAATGTCAGGAACTTTCCCAACAAGGAAGTTTGGCTGTTTGCAAAGCCGCAAAATCTTTGTGTTTCGCGGGAATAAAAATGTTCACAATTGCACTATATATTTACAAAATATTCTGCAGGAAAAACCTTTTTTTGGAGAGAAAACTATCAGAAGACAATTTTTTGAATTGAATACTTCATCGTAGAATATATTGACAACATGCAAATTTTTTGGGTATTTTAATTTTGTGTGTTTTTAGGCAAACTTACATTTTGCGGCATTTTAATTTTGCCCTTCCAGAAAAATATGAAATTTGCGGCATTTTAATTTCGCAGTTCAATTAAAAGTAATTCAGGCATTTTAATTTTGCTGTTGCGCAAAACTAATATTTTTTGCTGCTTTTTAATTTCACGTTGATTTGAAATATACTTTTTGTTGTATTTTGATTGCACAGTTTTTGTATCGCGACTAACTGCGAAACTGTGAAATTTTCATGTTACAAAATTTTCTGGCAATAAAGTCTGCCATTTTTTGTTTTCATCTTCGTTTTTCATAGTAGATGCACTTTGAAAGATTTTGCTGGTAGAAACTTTTGTGAAAAACTGTACAGCCGCAAAACTTTCTACGTGAGAAAGTTTCTGATATTAAGGTACACAAAAGATCTTGACATGATAATTTATAATAATAACAATAATAATAATAATTCCCCCTTATTCTAAAATGAATTGATATGAAGTATTTTCAAAAAAATAGGAGACATACATAAAGCTTTGCAAAATAAATATATTGGTTTTGATAAAAAAAACTTCCCAATCGCAGTTTTCATAGAAAAAGACTAAAGATCTCAACAATTATTTACACTATCTCCATCACAGTAATTTATTCTGCTTTTGGCCTCTTTTTATTTTCGAAAATACAAAAAGAAGTTGATACCAAGTTTAATTTTTGTTGTTAAAAAAGGTAAACAAAACCTTCATTCAAACTTCTGGCCTACCCAAAGTGTATTATATAAAACTATGTTACTATTTCTATATATAGTAGAACTTTAACTTGAAATTGTTGATGAAAGTTACTTCTGAGCTGCATATGCTTTATTGTCTGAATGAAGAAAATGAAAAGGCATAAATTTCTGAAAAGCAATTTATTTGACAACAAACTTTGGACACTTAAAACTGAAAACACTTAAGCTGCTAAAGTAATTTTTCTGCTATAGCTTTGTCAAAATACACAAAATCTCAAAAATTATTGCACATATATATGCAGCAAGTATTAGCTTTGCACAAATATTGATGCAGAGCAAAGCTGTTGTTACTTTACTGTGCAAAATTCATTATGGCAACAGACTTTTATTAGAAACTGAGCAATGTGATTCCTGCCTTCCAGATTGTGATGGAATGACTGCATGAAAGTCAGTCCTACTCAACATCTCTCAGAAAGCACTGGAGCCAGAAAAGAATCTTGACCACAGATCTTGTTAAAGACTGTCATACTTTCCGAACTAGTAAAAGCTGCGTCACAACCAAGGACTCAAACTAGCTGGATGGTGACCTATTGCTCTGAAACAACAATTTCCAAAGTGGTTTTGAGCACTTACATACTGAGCTCTTGTTGTTCTGAAGAGAATATAGTTGACAACACAATAAAAATAAAAATAAAATATGATGAGAGCAACCAATTAATCTGCCTTTTCTGCACTCCACAAATATATAAACAAACTAACTGCAGCTAGCTAGCTTTCATACAATGAATCTACAGCTATTATTCCCCAAAATTACATCAGAATATTGAAAATATTTTTGCTAAATTTATATTTCATTAGTTAAATTGCTTTAAAACCATTATTTACAAACTCATTATCAATGTTTTTATCAATACATAAACATGACCTCTCACTAGCCGCCATTTTGCTAAAGTGAAATTTGCAGAAATTCCCGCCTCCAGTCACGGCCTCCAGTCGCACGATGGTTAGACCTGTAACTATAGTAAGCCTTGACAATACTTAAAATTTCCAACTCCATGCTTCAGGCTAGCCAATATCATTGAAAACATTTTTAACAACAATTTTTTTCACTATTGCAGGTGTAGCTATATCCGACAAACTACAACTCCCTGAGGTAACGATTCTCTTTGACGAAGCTATCTATATGAAAACTCAAATGATAAGATGGGGAAATGATATACTGAAGAAACACATCGTGAAGAGACTAGGAGATCTTCACACATTGATGTCCTTTTGCAGTGGAATATCTTACATGTACCAGTATGCTGGTTTACAGGTTAGCTAAAATTTTCTTAAAAAAAAGAAATTCTTGTGATTTATGAAATTACATTCTAGAACACAATTTTTCATTCTAGGATATTTTGATAGAATCAGGTGTCATAGCAACTGGATCTATCAAATCAGAGTTGTCTCGAAAACACTATAATACATGTGTTAGAAATATGAAGAATTTGTGATCCTTTTGTGCATGGAAAACCCAACATTCAATTCCTCGTCCGAGTACCTGTATATGGTCGAGTTGCTTTTATTGCATATTTGTGCAATGAGAACTGCAAATTGGGAATTGCATTTAAATACCGTGGAATCAATGATTCCTTGGTTTTTTGTCACCATTCACCATTATTCTCGTTATTTACCTTGCTATTGGATAGAAATGAAGAATCTCTATGAAACCCATCCTTGTAAGTTTTTAATATATGAATTATAGCAAAGTTTTGAATATTTAAGAAGTTTTGACAATTTATTCATGTTATCTGTTTTAGTTACTGTTCATCATATAAAGTTGAACTGGACAGTTCAAAGAACATTTCGAAGTGGAATTTTCAAACATTGCTTGTGACCAAACAATTGAACAAACCATCAACAGAGATTCAAAAACGCAAGGCGGTGTAATAGGCTTCACATAAAAAGAGCAACACTTCATAAATGGATAGTCGGAAGGGCAGAACGAGCAGCTATTTTACAAAACACTGAAAACATGGCAGGAATTCAACGGAATCAAAAGAAAAGGTATTAAACATAGTTTCGAAATATAGCACATGAAACTTTTCCACCGCCAATTTTTTTGCACTATTCTCAGAAAGGCCAAAGTTTACCGGCTGAAGTATTGTATATGTAGCTCCTTCATTTAACAGTTTTTTAATCATTACATTACAAATTAATTGCAATTTCATATCAAGATTTTCTCTTTGTTTCTGTTCTACAAAGAGTGAAAAAAGAGCTGCACTTTAAATTGTATTTCTCAAACACCCTAATTAACGCCCCTCTTCCACAAAAACCTACTTAAAATGCGGGGTTTTTTGTTGATTTGTCGTTCTTTGCACTTTTATTAATGTGTTATTTTTGTTATCACTGTTAACAATGAAAATACAATCCTTCGTGTCATGGCATGTATTGAAAATTCCATAAATCCTTTTGAATGCAATTTTGATAACTTGGTGCATATTACAAGTGGATCAGTTGCATCGGCTCAGATTGAAACTGACATGTCAAATCTTCGTAAAATTGGAAAAGAGACAGCCACTAAATTCATGGAGAATAGTTTGATTTGTGAAAAACCTGACTTATACAAAACGATACAAAAGGTTAAGCTCAACACATTTGGTAATTTAAACCAAAACTTAAAGTCAACGAAAGCTAACAAGGAGGTGATTGAGCTTAAAAACACAAAAGATCTGATTGCAAAAATGATTCTTCTAGCTAAAAGTAGGGACGTCGATTTGAAAGAAGTATTAAAGTATTCTCTACGCCCTTATCCTGCGCCCTTGGCAACATTCGATGGACACCTTGTCAAAACCCAAAAATCAAAATTAATGCAAGCTTTAGAATGTTCTTCTTTTATCAATATTGAGCAAGGTATAAATCTGAAAAATGCGATTAATTTAGATTTCATGGTTTTGCTTCAAAATTTCAAATCATCTCAAGCTACTCTCGGAGATTTTGCATCTGCTATTTTACAGCAAGTTTTAAATGTAGCCCATTCGTACAAATCCCATAGAGGTGACGTTGTATGCGATCGTTATCCAGACATCAGCATAAAAAACTTGGACAGAGAGAGAACGTCACAGGGTGAAGTTACGAAAATTAAATTATTTAGTTCGAGCTAGAAAATACCACAGCAATGCAAGAAGTTTCTAAATTCAGGAGAAAACAAAGAAGAAATTATGGAGTTTTTGTATAAAACTTGGAAGTTTGCTGACGTCAAAGCCTTTGGTGAAGTCGAACTGTATTTATGCCATCATTGTGATTGTCATAGGTTTATGGTAAAGGAGAATGAACTACAAATCGACAAAATTGGGGAGCTAACTAGCGATCACAAAGAAGCGGATACACGCATGATTTTACATGCCTACCATGCGTCCGTGAGTGGATATACCAACGTCGTTGTACAGTCACCTGACACTGACGTATTTGTGATTTTCCTCTATCCATCAAAGCACTTTTGTGGCACCAATCTTTATGTAAGTAATGGGAGAAGTGGTAAGTAGGCCGATACTCGACTGGTTTCAATAAATTAAGTGCGTGAAGATTTTGGCGAGACGTTTTGTGATGCCCTTGTCGGATTTCATGCCTTCAATGGTAAATGAAAATACTCACTTTTTTGGTGTGAGTGTCTTTTCTACTTTTTTTTTAGTAGAAATCTGGTGTGTTTATTTAGAACTGCATAAAAATTGAGGGAGAAGAAGCTCTTTCCCACCTCTTGCAAAAATTATTTATTATCCCATTTGCACTCAATTTTTTATGTGAGTGCGTTTTATGGTAAAGGTAAAGTAACTGCTGTAAAAGCTATGAAATCGAAAGGCGAATTTATCAGTCGTTTTTCCGCATTGGATGAAAATGTTTCAGCATCTAATTCGACCCGAAAAGTACTTTTTAGTTATGTCTGCCATCTTAACAACTACCGAAGTTTTGACAACAACGATGCCGATTTAAACCAGGCAAGATTCCAGTTATTTAAACAAGGAAAATACTCCGAAGAATTTTTACTTCCAACTGACGATGTTGTCCATTTACACGTTGACAGAGCAAATTTTCAATCTTTAATTTGAAAAAGGGTGCTCATGAACAAAATGCAAATGCCATCGATAGAAGAGCATGGATGGAATATCAAAGAAAACAAGGTATTAATACACTGCAGTAGGGAACCAGTCACACCAGACACTGTGTTGTCGTTCATAACATGCTCATGTAAAAAAGGTTGTAGTATGTTTTGATGTTCCTGTGTAAAAGCATCACTTCCGTGCAGTGATCTTTGTAAATGTAAAACATGTTCCAATCAAAGCGAGTATGAGAATTTGGTTGACCAGTGTAACATATTTTCACCTGAAGCAGAATCGAGTGACGACTTAGTCGAATCATCTGATGAAGATCAGATCCAATCGGAATGTGAAAAATTGGAAGTTGAATCGGATTCTGATTAGATTTTTCGGGTCCTTTCTGTTATGAAATACGTTATTGATTTATTTATTTTTTAGCAGTTAAACTTTCGTAGGTTTTTTTTACTTAGAAATTATTTGATATATATACTATGAAGCAGCTTCAGCTCCATTCCATTGATGATTAATAAATATACTTAAATTTTTTTAAAAGACTAATAACACAACACCAGAATAAAAACATAAAATTTGATATTCAATATATTCAATGACCAAAAGAGTGGCAAAATTGAGGTTAAAATATGAATGGTAGAATATAGAGAGAAATGAAAAAAAAATTTATGGAAGGAACAAAGATATAGAAGTTCTTCAGGAAATCATTCATGAAATGCTTGATTAGGAATGAGCGAAAATAAGCGAAGAAAATTAAGGAAACAACAACCCATATATTAGACATCACACCACTATTCAAACCGAGTGTATACTGTT